>NPFG01000230.1:0-60145 GCA_002288965.1 Xylaria sp. MSU_SB201401 | reverse complement strand
TTAAAAATAGTAATTAATTAACTACATATTAATATTAGTTATAAATAAATATTATATATATAATTATTTTTCTATTACAACTGCTTTTATAATAATATTTATAATTATAATTGCAACTAAAGTTATATCTATTAGAATCGCATTAATTAAAGTTACATTGTTTTTCTTAATAGCAATTTTCTTAGTTGTAGTTATAATTGCAATTATAATTATAATTATAGTTGCAGCTTTTATACTATATTTACTATACTATTATTTTAATAAAAGTAGTTAGAAGATTTATTATAATTATATTTATGATAATTATTATATTAATTATTAAAATAATAATTATTAAAATAATCGGTTATTATAATTTAGATAATAGTTATTACTACTTTTTAACTACTATTATATAAATTATATTAGTTATATAAATAATCTTTTAATTTTTAGCAGTTATTCTAATAATTACTATAATAGTTATTTTATTTAATAGCTAAAAGATATAAACCAAACAAATAATAAAGTAGTATTAAAGTAGAAGTCTTTTCCTTTTTTATTAAAGCACTTTTTAGCAAAGTTTTATAAATCTCTTTTTAATTTTTTAATCCTATATATATATTAATTTAGCATCTACTTTTTTTTAGGAGGTCTAAAGAATTATTTTAATTTAATTCGCATACTATTTTAGATCTATATTATAATTTTATACTAATTATTATTATCTTTACTAAAAAGACTTATAGCTTTAATATATTATAGTTTTCTTTATATAAATTACAGTATAGTATATTTATTATAGTAAATATTAAATAAGGTAAGTTGTCCTTTTTAAAATCTTTTAATTATAATATTAGTATTTAATATAAATCTCTTTTTTAATTCCTTTATAATACTTTATAACCTATTTATATACATCTTTGCTCGCTTTTTAAATATAATTTTATTATTCTACTAAATTAGCACAAATCTGGTAAGCAATATAAAAAATATTAAAACAATCTGTTTTTTATTAATATAATATATCTCTAGGTCTATTTTAAAAGACTTAAGTTAACTTACAAACAAGTAAACATTAATAAAAATTATATTTTTCTCTTTAGTAATAACTTTTAAGTCCTTTAGGTTATTATATATAAGGTCGAAAGTGCTAATTTCCTTACATTTAAGTTTTCCAGCTTTAGCTTTCATAGGTAAGTTATTAGGTTTATATAAGCTTAATAATCTAATAAAATTATAAAAAAAATTATTATTATTACTTCCTAGGTCTAAATTCAAACTACTAAAAAACAAACTGTTATTATTATTAGGCCTTCCCTAAGCAGTAGGCTTAACAGGGTTAAAGTCTTTTAGGGTCCTTTAGGCATTCTACATAGTACAAGATTCGACATTAATAAATAATACCCTAGGATCTTAGTTCTAGTTTAACATTAGTTAACATAGATTTTTAATAACTAACGTCAGTTTTTATAATATTTTCCTAATTTATATTATATCTTTATTACACTATATATTTATATCTACCTATATTCTAATTATATTTAATAACTTATTAATACTTTTATTAATACTATTAATTAAGTTATTAATACTTTTAATACTTTTATTAACTATATTAAATGCTTTTTTATATTTTTTGCTTTTATTATAGAAATATTTAATTAATTTAGTATTTGCCTTAAGCTTGCTAGGTTTTTTTTTAGCTTTTATTATTAATAAACCTCTTTAATCTAGTAAATTAGCTTAAGATTTAGACCTTATTTAAAGTCTTAATATTAATAGCAGCCTTAAAAATAAGTTGCAGTTTATATTCCCACTTAAAAATAATAGCACACTATTACTCGATATAATCAGCAAAAGTATCTGCAGAGTAATATATAGTAAACTATAAAATATAGAAAAAGGTAGGTAAAGTAAGTCTATACCCGTAAATATTAAACTAAAAAGAAAATCTATAATATCTACAAATAAGATATAAAGGTATAATACTAAGCTTATTTAAATTATAAGTATATATTAACATCTTAATTATATTTGCAATTTTTATATTAAACTAATAAATATCATATTTTATACTTATATTTACACTTATAATTAAATACTAGTTAACAGATATTGCACTTTCTGCTTACACCTATATCTATATCTATATCTAATGTAAATAATAAGTCTTAGCCAACTAGTTAACACTTTTAGACTTAGTAAAAGTATAATATATATAAAAGGAGTTTCTAATATTAAAAGTAGTAGTTAGTTAGTTTTTATAAGAAATAGCTCTTTAATAGTAACGTATTAAAGTATAGTTTTTACTATAAGGCAGCTTATAGTAAAAAAACTAATAGTATAATCTAAAAAATTAATTACTAGGATAGTTTAATATAATATAATATAGTTTTTATAATAGAACTTAGATAGGGGCACTAATTTAATAAATGTAGTTAAAGGTATAAGTTAAATAGTAGTAGTATTAATAATAATAAATAAAAGGAAGGTCTAGAACTTTGGCGCCCGTGGGGGCTTATTTATATAGGTTTGTGTGCTAGGTGCCTGGTAGTGCTAGGCATCCTTGCGCATTACTATATGCGGCTTGCACATGTGGTAATTGCAGGCAAATGCGATACACCCATATAAGGTCGTATCAAGCCCGTTTTAAGGGGGTGGCCCGTTTCGTAGGGCAAGACTCTAAGCTATACTGAATTGAAATGTATTTTATAATGGATATCTTGGGCCCCAACCTCAGCGTAGGGCAGGTGCGCCAAAAAAGACCCGTCTCCCAGTTTCTCATCAGGACTAAATCGCTTCAACAACCTATAATATACTCAAATAAAATTAGAATATTCTATGGTTTATAGTAAACTATTAATTAAGGTCTAAGGAGTTTACCTATAGAAGTTCCATATTTTCCTAATTTTATTTAAGTACTTTAGGGCCAGTTGAAGTCGTTAAGTTTTGGTAAGAAGCTGGGAGGCAGGTCGTTTTTTTGGCGCGCCCGCCCTGTCCGTAGTTGTAAGATATTTTAGTCTAGCAAAATGGCGGGCTATGCTAAGAACTGCGCGACCGACAGGTTCTTCTAAGGGCGGGAGGGAAAAAAACCTTCTTGATTGTCTTTAATGCTCTATACAACTGTCTGCCGCAGTGGAAAAACCCCCCAAAATTATAAGGCATCGGATCTTGCGGTTCTTACTAGCCCCTATGTGCCTTATATAACCACATCGTCGCTTACGTAGCCCGACCTTCATATAATTAGCCCAATTTTGCCCATGTAGGTAGGGGCTAGAGTCCTTGATTACCTAATAGGCCACCCCCCCCTAGTAGGCCACCCAAACTAGCGGTCAACACTATTAATACTACTACCTTTACTTAATTAATTAAAACTATTTAAAGCTGTTTTTTTATACTAAAATAGCTATAGAGTTAGAAAAAGAGACGCTTATTATACTAATACTTATAGAGATTTAAAAAGGCAAATCGGTATAAAAAGCTGCTAAGCTTTTTAAAGTCTTTAGGACTATTCTTTAATACTAAGCTAATAGCTCCTTTTTATACTGCAAAGCTAACAAAATTAACTAGTTATTTAGTTTTAAAGTTAAGGCTTAAATTATTAAGTAGATTTATAACTCTAAAAGCGCTAGTTATACGCTATACTATTTAGAAGTTATTAAATTTGCTAAGTATATTTTAAAGATTTAAAAGTATAGTAAAAAGATCGGGAAGTACTAAATTAACTAGCTATTTAAATGCTACCTAAATATAAAAATAAAGCTCTAAATAGCCTTTAAAGCTATTAAAGCTATAATAAATTTACTAATTTAAATTTTTAAAGTTTTTAAATATTATAAAGCTATTTACTAAAAGTACTAAATTCTATTATATTATATTATAAATATAAATAAATATAGACTTTAAAAAAGCAAGTCTTTTTATAAAAAGATTATAAGGTTTTTATTAATAAAGGTAGGCTTATAGCAGTATTTAGACGCTATTAATTAAGTAACTATTTTAAAAACTTTTTTAATAAATAGCTATTACCTTATATCTACTATTATTTTTATAAGTGACTTATTGTAAAAACAGTAGTTTAAAGCTAATTTTCTTTATTAAAAGTATATAACTAGTATAAATAGCTAGATTGCTAACCAAATAGCTTTTTAATAGCTTAAAAAGATTTATTTATTAGAAACCAAACTAAAAGATCTTAAATAATAAAGGGTCTTATTTTTAAATACTTATACTTTTTATATAAATAAGACTTTTATATATAAAGCTTAGTTTTATAAAGTAGAATTAATCTATTTACCTGTTTATAGATCTTATGTTTTTTAACCAGCTAATATAGGCGTTTTTTTAGTTTTAAAACGCTATTTTTATAAAAAGATAGCACTTTATATACACTTACCAGCTTTAGCGCCTATTTATAAACGCAGGTTTTTAGCAGTATATATAAAAGCGTGTAAAAAAGCTATATAACCCGAGATAATTAAAACTATATTTAAAAAGTCTAAAATCTAGTTATTTAATTAAAGATAACTGCTTAAAAATAAAAAAATAATTAACGTAAGCTATAAACCTATTACTTTAAAAGAGCCCTTATAGTTAAATAAAAAGAAATGCAAATAAAATATATTAAAAAAAATTGTAAAACTTTTAATATTAATTTATTAGCCTAAAGTCTTTTTTATAAGATTTACTAATATTATAATAGCTTTATATAAAAAGCAGGCAAAAAGATTAATATTCTGGCTTTAAAATTAGCTTAGGCATAGTAGCAGATTAATAAACTAAAAGCTTAAAAAGAAGCCCTAAAGCTAAGGGCTTAAAAATATATAAAAAAAGACCTTTAAGAGACCTTTTATAATATAAAAGAAATTTATTAGGCGCAAATTGCAGTAAAGGATTATAAATAGGCCTATAAAGCTAGTTTTTCGCAAAAAGCGTATAAGATTTTAAAGGCTACTTTCTAAAGTATGCTAAATGAGTGGCGTATAGAGTAAATTAAATAAATCAATTAGATTACTAAGAAAACGCGTTTTTTCTAACTGCTATTAGGCTTTGTTAAGGCTTTTAGATGTGGCCTATTAGGGGGGGTGGCCTATTAGGTAATCAAGGACTCTAAATATAGAAAAGTGGCGTTATTCCCCCCAATCACAGCGAACCTCAGCTTATGGCGAACCCGTGCGGGGTTGTCCAAGATAGAGATGAGACTCAGATGCATTTACGTCTACAACGAGCATTGTTCGAAGTCCACACGACACACTGCGGCATTGCTGGGGCTCCAGCATGCGGGTTCTCAGAAAGATCAAACGTAGTCTTAAAGGCCTCGGCAGCGAAGAAGAAGGTTCCCCTCAGAACAAGAGCGTAGCTTCTCCTGGTCGGCTAAGCACAGAACTAGGGCCTACTGGTCCCAGAATACTTCATGAAGGAGAAAATGCTATTGTCGAGTATGTATGTCAACGGTTTATAGTATCGTTGGTCTAATGAGTGCTCGCAGCATTGTGTTCATACACGGGTTGACTGGTGGTCGCGATCGTACTTGGTCAGCTACTGACACCGGGGATCCATGGCCACTACTCCTTCTCTCTGAAGACCTGCCCAATGTGCGGCTCATCACATATGGATATGACGCTGATGTTGTGCACTGGACACGTCCGGCGGGACAAGCTACTATTAGAGAACATTCAAAAAATCTTGTCCAAGACTTAGGCAATGTTCGACGGACCCCCCCTGCGACGGTTGGGAGGCCGATTATTTTTGTCGTACACAGTCTCGGAGGTCTCGTCTGTGAAGACGCCATTTTCTTTTGCAATAATGCTATCAATGACTCCCAAGAAGATTTTCTGGCTTCTGTTCATGGCGTCGTATTTTTTGGAACACCTCACGCTGGGTCCGATTTCACAAAGTTTGCTACCGCAATCAGCGACATCATATCACTGAGTATTGTGAAGAAGCCAAATAGGACGCTGTTAGATGTTCTGAAAAAGAACTCGGAGATGCTTGCTAACATAGAAAACGATTTCTTTACGCTGATACGGAATAGATCTAAAAGCGGTAAAAAGCCAATTGATCTTTTCGTCTTTGTTGAGGAACTGCCGTTGGCCGCAACAGGGAGAGTAAGTATTACAAAAGCTTCTGTACTGAGCAAAAGACCTCACTGACGCATTTTAAGAGAGTCGTGGAGTCGAGCTCAGCCGTGATCAAAGGCTATGATTCTGGGACAATCCATGCGGATCATATGGGGATCACGAAGTTCGCAACACGAGACAACCAGTATAGGCGCGTTCTAGGACTATTAACGGAATGGGTCGAACAAATTAAAGCCAACCAAGGTACTACAGAAAACTAGTACTTATTCGAGGATTTCATTCTGATCCATCTCGTGTCCACAGTGAAATTGACCTGCGAAATACCCCCAAAAGATAGAGTGCAAGAATATGGAAAGTCACCAGATCGTAATGACCCACATCTCGGGAGCGAAAAATATTTCAGTTATCCAAGTGTAGCAAAATTTCACATTAATCGCCGGAAACTGCGCGATGAAATCGATGATGCTTTTTCCAGGAGGGAGGACGGTAGACCAACGATTGTAGTTCTGGAGGGCCAAGGAGGTAATGCCACCGCTCTACGAACCAGTGACACAGCTGAGAAATAAAACAGGTCAAGGCAAGACGCAACTAGCTATCAATTATTGCCATCACTCATATGTCACAAGGAGCCGCTTTCAAGCCATATTCTGGTTAGATGCATCGAGTGAAACCGCTCTTCAAAGAAGCCTTGTCTCCATCTCAGATACTGTTAAGATGGAAGACCATATTTTTGACAACGACGCGGCACGTGTTCGATATACTTTGGATAAGATTCGTTATTGGAACAGAGACTGGCTTTTGGTGTTTGATAATTTTGACAAGCCCAAGGAATTAACGAACCTGGAGAGAGACTACATCCCTGCGAGCGGATATGGTTCGGTTCTAGTCACAAGCCGACATCGAAATTTGCATGAGCTCGGGACAGTTATTCCCATTCCTCCCATGGACCCTGAAGAATCATTGGGACTTCTCCTAGCGGCATCCAGGCTTCAGCACGAGGGAAGCATTTCACCCGACCAGGAGCGATTTGCTACTTCGATTGTTGAAAGCCTGGGATACTTACCTTTAGCTGTACACCAAGCAGGGGCCTTTATCCGCAGACGAAGGCTACCTCTTACTGAGTTCATTAACGTGTATGAAACGCGAAAAGAGAGCATATGGCGGGAAAAGCCAGCTATTTGGAGTTACAAGGGCACAGTGTACACTACGTGGGAGCTCTCTTTCGACCAGATTGATCCTAACACCAAGAGGCGTTCCGAACGAGGGGCTATCTTGACTATGCTAGCATTTCTAGATTTTCGGCGGGTCTCATCCGAAATCTTCCGAATTCCACGAGTTACCAAATCAGAAGAGCGAGCTATTCGCGGCGAAAACGCTCCTTGGCCCGACTTTCTTTTAGATCAGAGTGGGAACTGGGACCTGTTTCATCTGGAAGAGTTGGTCAGAGATCTTCACGACCTCTGCCTTTTATCTGTTACCTCTACCGCAAATCGAAGAACCTTAATCATATCTCTACACCCCCTTGTGGCGGAGTGGGTTAAATACCGTACTACCGTCACTATTGAGAAGAAGCTGGAGTATCTTACGCATGCCTTTTTGCTTGTCAAATCATGCTTAAAAGCCGTAGGAGAAGGGAAAGCCTCCCGATGGATATCACAAGAAGCGCAAGATGAGATTCTCAAGCACGAAGCTGCATGTCGCAGGAGTAGGGACGAGCTAGCGCACAAAGCACAAGACAAAGAAACAGCCGCGAGGATAGAAGCCCTCGCGGGGGAGTTTAACGATCTCAATGGGCCCAATCGCATATCAGACAACGTTACCATGGAATATCTGACTACTGGTGTACACCAACTGCGGAATGACCGTTCGCAGCAGGTCCATACGAACATTCTCAATTGGCTTTCCAGCAGCTCAATGGACTCAATTCATGAATCACACGCATCTAGGCGACGGGCAGGAACCTGTGAATGGATTTTTAATGTCCCAAATTATCGTCAATGGGTAGAAAATGAGCACAACGTGCTATTTTGTTTCGGTAATGGTAAGTGTTGCGCTATATCCGTTGCATGTACCATTGAGGCTGATAATGGAATACAGCTGGCACTGGGAAGACCCTTATCGCGTAGGTAAATCCACTACTGGGTTAAAGACTTTACTCATTGCTACCTAATACTAATAATTTATACTCATGAGAAATAGATCTAAGGTCATTGACGAGTTGAGAAACTCGCAAAAAGATGATAAGACGGCCGTAACTTTTTTCTACTTCGACTCAATTAGCACACGCAGCACCGCAGTAGAGTTCATTAGTTCGATCATCAGACAGCTATTAACTCCGCTAGGCGCAATCCCTGATAACATTGTCGAAATATATCGCACATCTACACTAGCGCGACCTGCTCTGCCTGAGGCAATTCAACTGCTAAAGGCATTCGATGAAATATATTCGACTATTTTCATTGTCGTAGATGCGATAGATGAGCCACTAGAAGAGGAGCGCCGTCACATATTCGAAATCATCGATCAGTTAGTCCTGCAGCCAAGCCCCTTTAAATTGTATATAACATCAAGACCTAGAGCGGACATCTCTCCTATGGCGTCTGGTCTCGGCCCCTCGATCAATCTGGACCACCACATTTCCGAAGTTACAGACGATATAAGTCGCGTCGTCTCAGAAATTTTGTTGTCCGATTCCTGGATGGCAAGATTTCTCGATGAACAGATGAGAGAAGAAGTTGTTACCACTCTGAGCCAGCGGTCTGATGGAATGTAAGTTCCGGATTCTGTGTCGTTAGCCGCCGCATTGTTAACGAATGCTTTCAGGTTTCTCTGGGCTCAATTACAACTAGACAATCTGAAAGGAGCTGCCACGAAACAGCATGCTCGGGAGATTTTACATTCCGGGCCGAGATCCCTTCATGAAATGTACCGACGGATGCTGGACCCGATTGTGAACAATGTCAATCCAAGAAGGCGGAACCTTGCGTATGCCGTTTTCGCATGGCTACTACGGGCTCAGCGCCCACTGACAGTCCGAGAACTGGTTTTGCATTGATATATGATAAAAGAAACAAGGAATTTTTTGGTATACAGGCCGAAGAGGAGGATATTATATCATCTTGTGCAGATCTGGTAGTGGTGGATTCAGAAACAAGAGTTGTCAGTTTCAGTCATGTGAGTGTCCGGGAGTTTCTTGCCCACGAAGAGTCTATGGGCCACCTGAAGCTTCCGTTCAACCATGCCGAGATTTCCCTTGCTTGTATGACATGCATAAATATATCCGCTATACGGGGTTCCGTCGGGGACACCACGGCTCTGTTTCCTCTTCTATCTTATTCTGCAACTTACTGGGCTTTTCACGCTCGTTTCCAGGAAGAACCAGAGACTATATCAGAGACCTTGCGTGATATAGTTTGGCGAAATACCTGGTTTCAGGTCTTGCAATTCAATCGAGTCAGGTGAGTGTCATCAACGCTGACAATGGGCGGAACTATCTAACTAAGTCATTCACTTTAGATCGATCTCAAATGGATTTTAGGATATTGGCGTCACAGAGCTTAGAGGCATGTCCGAACTTCAAATCGCATTAGCTCTCCGGCTAGAAAACACCGCGATGTTCCTTAGCTCAGCCAGTTAGGGTTGTCGGCCATGCACATGTCAGGAGGTAGCTTAATGATCTCATCCAGCCTTGCAGCTTTGGGTAACAACCGCTTCGTATTATATTGTCTTACTTTATCCAGGGGCGGTTTTATTTTCCGCCGGGGTTGGAGGGGTTGTTTGGGTGCTGTGCAATTATTACTGAGGTAGCGCTTACGTGAAGCGAACAACTCAGAGATCAGGCGAATTACGGTCAACCTCGCCATGTCATTATTCATTTTCGTTACAGGTCCTTCAAGTAATGCGATGCATATATGCGACCCGTCCGACCTCACTCATTACCAACGCTAATTTCACCACGTGCGAAGAGGTCATACTCATACTAGCTTGTAAGACGACATGGCGCGTTACGTTCTAAGACAGACTCCTCGTAGGCATAGCTGGCGGCATATCTTGACAGTTATACTAAATAGTAACTTGAATGCCAGTAAAATCCAGAGATGATGCGATATGCCCAACGATATGTCAATACTAAATTAGAGGTGACAAAACTTAGCTAAGTTATTAATGCTTATCATGAGTCCTCACAAGCCACACACGTATTAGGCATGTGTAGTCGAGGAGGGTAGATCACGAGAGCCATTGAAAACCATGGTTCTGGGCCTTCACCGTGTGCTTGGTGCTTACCGATAGGGACATGGCACCATGGATGCAGATTTCATCCACTTTCTACTTCTGGTGAGCACACCGAGGACACAAGTGGTGATGTCTCAGCCTAGTGCTGATTTATTAACTCATAGCGCGACGGATGTATCCAGTAACGTCTTGTTCCGATCAGTGACATGATTTACTGTGGAGGGACAGACGTACTTGGCTGTATCCGGATTTATCGGAGGCACATGATTGGTCTTGGGGTCAGCGCTGAGCCCATGAGGCGTTCGAGAGGCTGTGTGACATGCGGTGACCACTTACATGGCTAACGCCTGCGAGATATTTATCGGATGGGGGTGTGAGCTTTGACATTTCTGGAATATTCGGATCCCTCGGCAGTGGAGGAGGAGAAGAAGAGACTGAGGGAAAGCAGTTTCCTAATTTTTAAATTTTTAATTTTTAATAGGTAATTATTGGCTCCGTGGTCAGTTTAGATCGATATCCACTTTATATAAAAACTACCAGATAGGTTGCGAGTCAGTAGAAATATCCCTTCAATTACTCCTATTCTGTTACCCTACCAGTTTAGACGTAGGCACCATCGTGGACATGATGAGAGGAGATTAGAAGCCTAGAAGGCACCCACCATTTGGGGTATTCCGAATTCCATTAATGATTATATCAGCTCGATCACAATAACGGTCGTATTTCCCTCACTTCCCAATGGCGCTTTTTCTGCCCACACGCTGCAGAGTGTCTCGGCAGAAGATTTGGTCAGGCTGATTTCGGCCCAACATGCACCGCATTTCCGAGCGCTGTCTCACCCCATTATTAATGGTAATCAGGTAAGAGATAAAGACTCAGAAAGAACAAGTCAATAGAATCAAATCGAGTACGTCGATGTAAGAAGGCATCATAGAGAATACGAGAGGCCATAAAATATGGAGCTATTTGAAGGGGGACGCTGAAACTGTGTAACAGAGTTTGGAAAGCGGCTTGTGTCCGACAGTACTACCAGATTATTGTTAGCATTTTTAAAATAAATATATGGATCCTGATGCATAGTAATGCGGCACGTACAATGCACATGGCATACAAGACACGACGTGGCTATGAAGGGTAGATGGGATAATAGATTCATTCAACCTGCTTCTCGAACCCTCATCAGCTATGGGGAGCACGTAACAAACGGAAGGCATTCTTGAAATTGGCAAAATGCGTGTTCTACCACTACGCAGATGATGCAAAGCTAACGCTCTCGCCTATTAATTCAACGGAATCTGTTGTCCAGGCGGGTAAAATGATTAAAATAGCGAATTATCTTCTCAAAAGATATGACATAGGATTTCTCGAACCATTTGTGTGACTGGCCTTGTAGACTCTGATCATTACTGGGAAGAAGAGAGAGTTAAGTTACATGTGATCCTAAGACTCAATCACGAGCGTCACAAGGAGGCAAGGTCTAAAACATACTACTGGTCCATTCCTGAGCACGAAGACAAGAGCTGAGGATGGTTCGTGATGCCCAGGGCCTTAGTCTGAGGTGAGCCACCATAACCACAGAACGGGAAACTGCTCCTAGTCTAGAAACGGTTTTATTGACGACTCTGGCGGCTCATTTGCCATATTCGACCAATACCATGGAGACTTGTCACCTCCAGAATAATTCTTGGGGATCGACGTGGCATGATGCAGTACAACGCCCTCATGTGGCGTAAAACCCAAGACCCGGCTAGTCGGATGCAGCGACACGCTATCTTTGGGGCGCTGTGGGATTATTACCAACAAGCCTAGAAGACCATATTTTTGATGTCCACGGTCTTGGGTAAGTGGCTGGCGTAGGCGGTGGACCGTGCCCGTGAGAGGAGGCATATAAAGGCCATGAAGGATCATACTACTTTCCAATCCTAGATCTTTCCATATTGATTTTCGAAGAAATACAATATCGTATTCAAGTTCTCAAAATGAAGCTATACGGATTTCCAAGATTTTCCATGACCTGGCTCCTCAGGCGACTGCTCAAAGGAAGTAGCAAAGTGTCAAAGATACCCACTTCGTCCCGTCCACCTCAAACAGTGACAACGAAACCCGCTCTCAAACCAGTCATCATCTTGATCCATGGCGCCTGGCATCTCCCACACGTATGGAAGAAAGTCAAGCAACGACTAGAAGCAGCCGGGTACGAAGTCTATACACCAAGGCTGCTCACAGTGGTCGGCCCCGATCCCGTAGACTACTCGTGGCGTGTCGATGTGGCGGTGATCCACGATATCGTCCTTCCCCTTTTCGAACAGGGCCGAGAGGCCGTCATCGTAGGCCATTCCTACGGTGGCGTCGTGGCGACTGCGTCGGTCGAGGGCCAGAGCGTTGCTGACCGGCAGTCACGCGGCCTCCCAGGCGGCTTCAGCGCAGTCGTATATATCTGCGCTTTTCCTATCGCGAAGCGCGGGCTCTCTCTGCTATCAACGACGAAAGGCGGGGATTACGATGACTGGATGGTCAAGGCAGAGCCGTTCAAGAGGGTCAGTATCATCGAAACTACAGTTCACATAACTTGTTTCATGTTAACGGTGGCATTGCATTAGATCCCGTGCTCGATGAAAGTCGTACCAGGAACCGCAGAGCTGTATTACAGCGACCTGCCGCCCGACGAAGCCAGAGAGTTACTCGCGGATGTCGAGACCAATTACCAGTCGCAGCGCTCGTTCGAGGAACCGTTGGATTTCTGCGCCAACGACATCACGATTCCCATGACATACCTGTTATGCGAAGGGGATAAGGCGGTGCCGGTGGAAAGTCAGGAGAAGATGGTGGCGGAGATCCCGAGGATGAGAACGCGACGGTGCACGGCGGGACATAGCCCTTTTTTGAGCCAGCCGGATTTCACAACTGAAGTCATTGTTGAGGCTGCTCAGAACGCCTAGATAGGTAGTAACAGCTCTTGGAGTTGGAGGATGCAGGCAGGTTGGGCTTGCAGCTGGAATGCATTCTTTTACATATATGGCCTTGTAATGCAAGAATTACTTTCTCCCTATCAATCCCTTTGAGTTGTAGTACCCATATAACTTCGTATCCGTTGTGGAGGCTCTGGCGCGGTAAGACGGCTCGCTACCTATGCATTGCATAACGCCAGACATAGGCGAATATGCGGCCTGGCGATCATGATCCCGATGGCCTGGGTGTACCTAGTACGGCGATCATGCATTTGTTCTAATATTGGAAAGCGAGAGCAGGTAGGTGCTTAGGCGACGTTGCACGAGCCCTCGCGTACCGGTGAGAATGATGGGCGGTATAGTAGATGTCGGCGGCGCCACAATAGCAGATAGTCGAGATGCATGGTTGCTTCTTCCGCTCAGTTCGGTTGTGTCGAGCTGCATCCTGTGCTGTCCTATTTACTAAATTCTTACGATACTCTGATTAATTCTTGTATAAGATTCTCTGTTATTTTGCAATTAATATTTCCTATTACAGCGCTTTTCCTTGATTTCGTTTACTATATATAGGCACTCACCCTCAGTGAAACGGACGATGATGTTGGTTATGAATTAAGTGAGGGGTATAATACGTCGAGTTCTTGCGCAACTTGTTCGAGTTATTCCGCCTCCTTTTATTGCCGCTCTTATGCGAAGAAATAGCGGCCTTGAATCTCTGAGACCCAATCATTTAGTAAATATCATAATACGTCCTAAGAAGAAGATGATCCGCCACCATTGTCTACTCACAAGACCGCGCCCTCCTAAGTCGATGTTGTACCATTTATTAGGTGTAGTACTAACTGGCGTCTGTGGTTGTAAGTCGAAACAACAGCTACAAAGTACCAGGTCTCATCTTCAGAAACATTGTGTAACTGAACACTCCATGTGTAGGTACGCATAAGACCAAGAAACATGATATATCACCCGCAATCCCTCCACGATAGAAGTTAATAAGTAATGTCTTTGGGCAACCCACATGATGATTCCCATATTTTGGGATGGGACGGAAGTATCCGAAGCTAAGTACCTATTTACCACTAGACACTAGGTAGGTGCAACAACATCTACTTCGACTGTTAGTTGCATATATATAGTTGTTGCACTAGCCCCTCAAAAAGCTTCAACTGGTAGTAATTGGAATAAGATCATACCAAGGTAATTATTCCGATGACTGCCCTCTTTAATACCTTATTACTAATACTAGCATGATAGGTCTGTCGCAAGTGCCTAAACGGGAGGAGGTCAAAGATGAAACACACCCCGCGGCCCCACAGCGGGTGTTACAGAAGCGTTAGTGACGGTCTGGTGAGGGTTTGTGCTTGGTTAGTGGACCTGCTAGTGCAAGCTACCCCGCCATCTCCCATGAACTCTGGGACCCTCTCTCCCCTCCATCCGCCTTCCCCTCTTAGCTGCGGCCATCTCTATGTCCATGTCCATGTCCATGTCCATCTCCATCTTACATTACCTCCCTACGTTGAACAGCTTCATTCCACCTGCGCCATATTCACCGTAATTATTAAACAACTTCGGGTGTACAATTCCTTCGTAAAATCAGCATTATTTCCTTCCAGTCTCGTTTCACCTACGTCACTGTCGACAGCTGCATCGCCAACCATGGTAGACAGACCCAACAAGCCCGCTGCCTTGGTCAGCACCCCAGGCCTACCACCGCAACCACAAATCAATATCTCACATGCCAACTCGCGCGTCTCCGCCGTCCTCCCCACCGGCGAAAGCGTCGAAGTCCTCCTCTTTGGTGCTGCCGTAATCAGCTGGAAGGACCGCGCCGGAAACGAGAAGCTATGGTTGTCTGACGCTGCCAAGCTCGATGGATCCAAGGCCGTCAGAGGCGGTATTCCCCTCGTCTTCCCTGTAAGTCAAGAGAGAGGGGTATGGCACAGCAAGAGGAGGAGGGTCAACGTGCGCGATTAACAACGACACACAATAATACCAAGTAAGAGCCTCAGCTGACCAATGTTCTCTATGCGTCGTCGCACAGGTCTTCGGAACAGCACCCGATCATGCCACTACCTCCAAGCTTCCCCAACACGGCTTTGCGCGCAACTCCAAGTGGGAGTTTCTCGGCAAGTCGTCTTCTGAGTCAGCATCCTCCACGAGCCACTCCGACGCCTCCGTAAAACTCGACTTTGGCCTCTCGTCGGCGACACTCGACGACAAGACGAAACAACTGTGGCCGTATGCCTTCTCTGCCATCTACAGTGTCACGTTGACGCCGGACGGGCTGAGCACCGGCATTGTCATTACGAACGATGGCAAGGAGCCTTTCGAATGCCAGGTTTTACTACACACCTACCTCCGCATCAATGTAAGTGCGAAGTGCTGAAGAGCGGTACTGAGGTGGGAGCCGTAAAAGTCTTGATTGATTGCTAACATGCTTTCAATTAGGATATCACAAAAGTCCAAGTCACCGGTCTCGAGGACTCAGAGTACATCGACAAGGTAGATGGTGCCCAGACCAAGTCACAGTCCGGTGCCGTCACCATCACCGGCGAGACCGACCGCGTCTATACCCCTGCCAAAGGCCCATCTTCGCCCGTCGTCGTCACCGAGGGTGGCTCGACCGCTTTCAGCCTCGTGCGCGACAACCTTAAGGACGTTGTAGTGTGGAACCCTTGGACGGAGAAGGCGGCCGGCATGGGCGACTTCGAGCCCAAGGATGGCTACAAGAACATGATCTGTGTCGAAGCTGGCTCCGTGCGCGGATGGACGTCCCTGGAGACCGGAGATGCGTTTGACGGCGCTCAGACCATCTCGTATTAGCTACAGGGAAGGGACACTCGACTAGTGAGGGCGGATAAATTGTGATGGGAGAGTGGCGGAAGACAGCTACAGCAATGTCAATAGGGGCACTGTTTCCCATTTATGAAATGAACTAAGGAAGGAATGAAGCATACGACCGGTAGCGGGCTTTCCGATACGAGGATTATCTGAAAGGGGTTGACTCACCGACTTGACTTACACTTGTTTTCCGTGTCTGCGGAACATATCTCGCGATAGTTTCATACAGCGATTACAAGCCGACCAAGCTCAGCAAAATCTGTTAGTTAGGACAAACAAACAACTCTACAAACGCAGGCATGAGGTATTTGTTTACATTGCTTATTTTCCATTGCATTCTTGAGTATGGTGAGAAACGCATGATTGCCGTCTTAGTAGAAAAAATAAGGAATAAATCTCGTAATTTTTCATCTCTCCGATGCTAGCAGGAGGTGGCTTAGAAGCAGATATGTATCCTTCACCGATATCCAAACATCCTCTTCCCCTGTTATCATTATCGTTATCATCATTATTATCACCATCATCACCATTCCCAGTCGTATCTTTCCCACCTTTCAGGCGATTCTCGGTTTTTGGGTTGTGAGCCCTAGACTGACATCGTGAACGACTTGGACTAAGCGCGGCTGAGATACCGAGGTCAGAGCTTCGCAAGCATCCCAGCGTACACCAAGGTCTATAATGCTAGATCGGTTGGCGGCGATGAGAACTTACCCACATCCCCTACCTTCATAAAGCGAGCGTTGAAGAGATCATGCCCGATACATCTAGTCATCGTAATCGTAACATTCCGAAGCGTTCATGCAACAGTCTGGATTCCCACAGAACAATCACTCTGTCTCTTTGTCGACTGCTTGTTACCTATACCCACAACAAGGAACAGAGGTTAGTTTCATTAAACCTGTTATAAGCTCCAACCAATCACCCTAAAGTACCTAAAGGACAGTAATCACTACAAACAAAGGCGACGCTCACTCTCGCCTCTATTATAAGCATTATAACCACATATCAACCGCCAATCCCAACTACATAGTTACATCGTTAGTCTACAGATAATCTTGAAATCAGCTTTAACCCCAAAACTGAAATCTGAAAAATTTTGAAATCTTGACTTCGAATCAAAATGTGCACAGAGCATTACCACGAGGTATACTGCCGCAAGTGCGCGCAGACCGTCGGGATGGCCTTCACAGGTAAGCGCACCTACTGCGCAAATTTCTACAAACATAAATTCTGCACTATCGAAGACTATCAGCTGTGTAAAGAGGCTCGATCCGCGGCGCCGCGGTTCTGCCCTTTCGGAGTTAGGCTTTTCCCACATGACTGTGATAGGGAGCATCATAGATCGTTTAGATGGCGGTGGCGCGATTTCATCGCCAGGATGCGCCGGGGGTTAGATATTAAAAGTTGTGAGCGATAGATTGTAAGTAGCTCGCTGGTTCTACTTAGTTAGACGTCAATGGATGAGTATTATGAGTCCCATGGTATCAGTAAGTCGGAGTTATTAGTTTCAAATAAATATCGCGTGATAAGTCGCTAACGTAAAGTAACGGAGTTGAGGCGAAGTAGGTTTTTAAATTCTGGCTAGAACCTGCAAGGCTATAGTTTGATTGATAAATTCCACACATCTAATGCCACAGCAGTAGCTGTGATAATAGTCGCATATCCGACTAGAATCCCCATGCCGACTGCTGGTCCTACATCTAATGTGGGCACTGTCATGTTGACAAGCCCAGTCATCAGATTAGCAAGAAGGAAGAGAGCGAGTCCATTCCGGTTATAGGCTCGCAGCACTGCGCTTGTGGCGGCATAATATGCCTCCTGTTCGGTTTTGAAATCGGTAGCAGTATGAAAAGCCGGGAAGAAAATCGTCTCTACGAAACAGAAGCCCAATAACTGTGCCGAATTGTAGGCGGCAACCCATAGGATATAAGGGAGATTGGCCAAGCGTCGGGAAACGTCCAAACCAGCGCCATATTTGAAATGGGTTGCGAAAAAGTATAATGTTGTCCACGTAGCAGCCCAAGCACCCATCCGTACCAGGAGTGAGGTTCGCTGGGTGGCATTGTTCGCGTTTGGACTTGTGTTCAAATTCCTGGGTAAAATGAACATCCCCATATCTTGTCCGGCCAGGAAGATGGCCAGGTAACCCACAAGACTACAAATGCCTTCTCGATTCATAGAGAGTAAATCTGTCCGTGGCGCTGTCAGAATGAAGGCCTTGAGCGACGTAAACTCAAGTAAGATCTGGTAGATTAGACCTAACGCAAGAGCCAGCGCGGCGTAAGATGGCACCACCTTGAGCACGGATTGGGAAATAGCGACAAACGGAGGCAGGAAGCCAAGAGTAAAGAAAAAGTTCCAGTGGACACCGTACTCGGTCACATGCTCGGCATAGTCCAGCCCCTTGACGCTGATAAGGCGCACTATACCCAATACAAGGAGCGGGAGGGAGTGACGCATCGAGTGGACGAGGCGCTGAGCTAGAGGGGTAGCTCGACCCTCGGCTCTTTCTTTGAGCAGTGGCCGAGCTGCCACAATGCCAGCCGAGAAGACAAACGATCCCACACCCAAGTCCATCATGGACGTGCCCCAAGTCTCAACCTTGGCGAACCGGCGGGGAAATAGCCTGAAGTCCACGGCGAGTATAGCGAGACAGGTCAACACCAGTAACGAACCCCTGTATGTCGTCAAGAATGGCTTCGTAGATAGGGTTGCTAGAGAGCTAGAGGGCCTTCCCTGGCCTTGCGCAGCTGGTGGGAGCTTGGGCTTTTTCCTTTTCGTGGCGAAGATGGGGTTCGGGGGGAGGGCGTAGACAAAGATGGCCGGGACAAAGAATAGACCGCATAGCAGTATGGGGGTATCGGAATAGAGGGTCATGGCGAGTAGAGGAGTGAGGACATTAAGGAAGAGGTCGACGAGAAAGCTCACGGGCTTGTACGGTTTAAAGAAGGATTGTCGCGATTGCAGGACGGACCATAAGACGAATGCGACCTGCGACGGTTCCGAATTAATGAATTATTCCTATGAATAAACTAACACTTTATGTAGAACGTGGCTTACAGGTCCGACGGCTGTCACATAGTTGATCTCAGAGATTGAGCCTCCTGTGAGGTTGGACACGAAGTCCTCCTTCAACTGCTTGTAGCTCGTGCTGTCGGCGGCGGCCATGGTGATAGGTGATAGTGCAAGATTAAGGAGAGATTATGATTGAGGGATAGAAGATGAAATCATTGCGGCCAGGGCGACAAAGCCGAATTGAGGGCGAAGCGCGTGGGACCAGATCTGGTCACGACTCAATCAACGAATTCTGATATGTGTTGTTCAAGAAAAGCCGACGATGTATGAGTGAAGCTGCAATGAGGACAGATAGCGGGAGGGTCAGCCGGTGACGCTTAGCGCTGGGGCCAATCCACCAGGGGTACAGGGCTGACAGGGGGTAGCGGTGCAGCAGTGCCAGGTACCTACCTCCTCCTAGGCTATCGGCCAGAGAACCTACCCGGTAGAGGAAAGGCTCCTGATGACGATTTGGGAACTCCTCACAATCTACGTCCACACTAATAGATACCTTATATAATGCTCCATCAAAAAACTACCTTGTACTATTATACACACATATATATGTATTACTTTTTTCCCTTTATTTTTACTACGACTTAACCTTGCACGCGCTGACCTATTTGTTTCAAATCCTGTAGCTATCTCAAGAAAGGCTATAATGAGTTGCCTCTCGCAGCCTCAGGATAGTCCAAGCCGCCTCATCCTCACTTTTACCAAACTTTCACGCAGCCAGAATAAGCTTGGTCGATTGAACATGTGTGTTTGTTATCTCGGCATTTGATCGGCCCCCCGACATTGACAAAGATGAGTGGTATCAGTCTCAAGGGAATCCGTCCTCTAGGCAAAACTCGCCACCTTTGTCTAGCCACCTATAGACGATGAGGTCTGGAAACTCGGGCCGCTTGACTTTTCTCATCTTTTCAATTGACCTTTCGGCCCTTTCATTCAACATGCGACGCCACGATCATGCCACGGTTCTGACAACTATCCCCTTTGTCAATGCCTTACATGTCTCGCGCAAGTTCGTCATGTTTCTGAGACAGCATTTTCAGTCGGTACGGGCCGCGCAGGTGGGTAGTCGGCACGTTTTGTTGACATCTAGATACCTTGATATCCTTTGACTCAACTGGTATCCCCTTGTCTTTTGCCATCCTGTGACTAATCTTGTTAAAAGAATCGCATCGTGTTTATAATCAATCTTTGGTCTCTTGAATACTATAAGCCGTGGTGCTTCTTGGTAGACTAATCCGGATCTTGTGAAATCACACATACCCGTGACCCCCAACCATTGGGTTGAACCAGAGCAATCACGTGTATCGCATCAACACGACACTTATCTCCCTTAACCTCGTCTTATCCCGATGGCAACACATGTAAACGCGTCAGGGCGACCAAATCTTGCGCCCCTAAGGACGAGCTCTCAGAGTCTGGGCCAACGGCCGCCAGCGGCCTTTCGCGCTGCTCAAGCTCCATTGCTGTCGCCGTCCCCCATATCAGCAGCTACACTCCCGAGTCCCCTGTATCCTTCCTCTTTCGATAGAGCCATACGTAGGAAAGACCGGGTATTACTCAACAGTCTCAGTCACAAGATCAATCCCTCGAACGTATCAAGTCCCAAGTCTCTTGCATCTGTCGAAGGACCGTCGCCCTTGGTTTCGAAGCTTGAACACGCCAGCATAGAACTCACAAAAGATGAAAAGCCCCCATCCAAGTCTCCTGAAACCACGCAGGGTAGTTTAGGAGGAGTGACGGAGCGCCATGATTACCGATCACGGGAAGACTATAGCGACATTAAGACAGCTGATGCCTATGCTATCGCGCGTTCTATACGCCGTAATAGCAATCCCGCCGCTGACTCGCACCCGTTCTGGGAAGAAGGATCGTGGGAGAAAAAGGCGTCGCATCGCTTGACACTCAGAGCTATTGTCAAGCCGAAGGCCCCGGGAAGACAATCTTTCTTAATCCAACGGAGTCTCGACATTGATGAGCTACGGGCAAACACATCTCCAAGTATTGGAGAAAAGGCTCTCCTAGATGCGTCACCACTCAAAGGCAGTCGGAAACCCTTACCGGTTCCCGCAAAGTGGTCGTCAAATAGCAAAACTCAAAGCACGGTATGCGCTGCCGGTTCATTTATACTTCTCGTTCAGGATTCTTGCTTTCTTAAAGTCTTGCCAGGAAGAAGAAGTCTAATTCTTGCATTGATAGGCAATACACCCCTCCCAAGCCCGGAGAGCCCAAAGGATTACGTTACATTCAACGGACTATGATAAATTGGTCCATGACCCGAACACTGTTCCCATTCGTATGTAATTACTGCCTTTTGCTCATGAGTCCCCAGAAGTCAATTCACTCCCAGTTTCATTCCTTTCGGTCAACTATACCACGACCTATCACATTCAATGACCTCGGTGCTCAGTAGAAGCATCTAACCTTAGGTTATAAAAGCTGACTTACTCCCAGATACGCATCATATAATATCCTCTCTCCCTGCCCTGGCTACACTTCTCACCTCTGGGCATGTCCAGACTGGAGACATTGTGTATCTTCCGGTGCCCCACGCGGAATCCTGGCCCCAGACTGTTCGCTATGTTTACACAGGCCAGGGTGAATTAACGACCGCTATACGCGAGAACATCATCTATCTAGGTGGACGAGTCTAATTCAATGAATTGGTATACGGTTATTAAGTATTTGCTTTAATTCTGAAGAGCCTCTCAAGATACAGCTCGAAGTAATCATACATGAATTTAGAGAAGGTAGTGTCACACTCAGCTACTCGATTAAATCAACATTTTCTTCCCGAGACTGGATGGTATAGTTCTATAGCTAGGGGCACCATAGTGAACGGTATGGGTAGGGTACCTTGTAGATAATCCCGACGGCGTTCGGCAAATAAAAACTGAAGTAATAATCTTAGACAACAGAAGTCATTGAAAATTGCCGATATGCCTGCCTCTGGTGAAATGTGAGAATTACCTGAAAGGTTGGCAACCGACAATTACATGATATAAGATATGCAACGAATGTATCCAAGTGCCCGATCCAGACTAGATGGGAAGCGGGAAACCTAATCACTCCCACATGCCGCATAAGTTGCATAATTGCGCCGATCTTCCCTTTCCGGGCCTTGCTTGGATCATTTAGATCTCATCTCCACCACTGTTCGGCTTCTACTATCCACCCTGCCCCTGCGCATGAGCGTTGTTTCGACTCCATTGGGTGATAAGACGTAGACCACTAGGTCAGAAGCGATATTTCCCACCAATACCTGCTTCGTCTTCTTGATGCCACTTTTTATTTATCCTGTTCATACGGCTGTAATTTATGCGACTCTACTGACGTGATGCGATGTGGGATCACTAGCTTGAAAATGTAGATAAGGTGTTGTAGTAGTATGGTGCCGTAGATCCAATAGGGAAACCGTTCCTGATTGCATGTGAAGGCTGGCAGAAGAATGCTTGCTATTTCTCTTGAACAATCGTTTTCCGATCATAGATCTGCCATTCTTTTGAAAGACAGGGATGAAGTACGGTAGTGCAAGGAGTTTCCCCAGAGCATTGACTCTTGGCAACGATCACTCAAAGCTTATTTCAACTGCCATCAACGCGCCGACCACTGGAAGCATGGCTTGGTATTCTTGGTGTTCCTTGGGACTTTCCTTGGTATTCTTGGCCATGGCGCCTTTCATCTACCTGGGAGATAGTCTTGGGGTGTAAAGGACGGGCAGATTGGCATGTGGATTATACACATACCGCTGGATATTGAACTCTAACTACCGATAAGCCTGCCTCTCAATGCGACCTTCCCCTTTGGCCGTTGGGCCATTTCAGGGCCCATACACGCCTTGCTTTCAATCCCATCAAGATAGCCGTGTATATCAGCTGTGGTTTGCGATGCCAACGAATATCGCAATGACCAAGGCATCGAGTCACTTCTCATCGGACGTCTTACTGGAAATAGCTAGAAGAATATCACCCCATCTGTGTCCCCCAGCTCTCAACATATCATGAGGAGCACGGACGAGGGATATCCTCTAGGAAGGTGATGATACCTTACCGCTCTACACGTGTACTCTCAAATGAAAGAAAGTATTCAGGCCTGAAGATGTTACCGCTCAAAGCGCCGAGGACAAGGCCCCTTATCACCATCCCTTCTCGCGGCCCGGCAAGCTCCAGGGTGCATTCGCGCAATTTTCGATCTTGAGAATCATCGTATCGTGTCTATAAAGCGTCGATCTCGCGACACGAATAATGTTGATCCTTTCCGCGTGCTCAGTCTACAGCCTAGGAGTTCCATCGGCGATATCCTGATCATCTCATATCTTGCTCTATCAGCCCTAGCTCGCCTATCATGAAGACTGCTGCTATCCTAGCTGCCGGCGCTCTGTTTGCTACTGGTGCCATCGCCGCCCCGGGCACCGCTGCCCGTTGGGCTAATCAGTAAGCTATCCTCGCACGAATAACGACTCTTCTCCATTCAGGGGGAATCACATATGTCATACGCATAAAACTATCAATGCCCTTAGTGGGCTAGATCACATACCTACAGCCCTTCTCAATCGTTGTCGAGGGTCCTTAACTTTGTAGTCGAACTTACATAATTAACTCCTGAAATCTACAGTGCCGCTCGCCGAGCCGGCCGTCGGTCAGGCTTCAAGCTCCCTGCCGAAGACAACACCTTCGCTGCTGACTTCAACGGGACCGACAAGAATGTCGAGTACTCCAGCAACTGGGCTGGTGCCGTGGTATGTCATCTCCTCCATATCAATAGAATAAGGCACCCATGATGCATAAAAGTCCAACAAAACCTCAGCTAACAATATATTTCTTTCCACACCACACAGCTAAGCTCCTCGGGCTTCACCTCCGTCGTCGGCACCATCATCGTGCCGACGCCCAAGTCTACGGGCAAGAGTGCCTCGGCATCTGCCTGGGTCGGGATCGACGGCGACTCGTGCCAGACCGCCATCCTCCAGACTGGTCTTGATTTCTCCATCACATCAGGCGGTTCTGTGTCCTATGACGCGTGGTACGAATGGTACCCGGACTATGCATACGATTTCTCCGGGTTCCCCGTCAGCGGCGGTGATGAGGTTAAAATCACAGTGGTATGTCTCACACCCTCACCCTCCCCTATCTCCCATCCCCGCTCTCCTAAGCCAAAACACTAGTCCCACTAACACCCCTCACCTTGAATACAGACAGCATCCTCAAAAGCCGCCGGCGTCGCGACCCTCGAGAACCTAACAACAGGCAAGAGCGTAAGCCACAGCTTCAGCAACGAGCGGAACCAGCTCTGTGAGTACGATGCGGAGTGGATCGTCGAGGACTACGAGTCGGGCGGGGCGCTCGTGACCTTTGCGAATTTCGACTCGGTGACCTTCACGGGCGCGGCGGCTGTCAAGAGCGGGTCGTCCGTGGGCGTCACGAGCGCGAGCATCCTCGACATCAAGCAGGGCAGCTCCGTGCTGACGGACTGCAGCACCTCTGGCTCGAGCACTGTTACTTGCACGTATGTCTGAGTTTTTTTTTGCTACTGAGGTTTGATTGGGGGTTTGGGGTGATTGGATGGGTAAAGAATTTATACAGGACTATGTACTACGTAGGTATGTAATGAAGAACGCGTATGTAAGGCGCTATCTATAGGCCGAAATAGCTAGCCTATTAGATACAAGATGTAATTGATTACTGGATTCTTCACATCTTTCCGTCTTGAGGTGCGATTTAGTCCAGAATATCGGTGAGATACCGATCGACACATTGATACCAGGGTTTCTGATGATCCATACACCTAACCATACAATGGTCATTACTCCCCCACCTAGCCTAGCCGAATTCCAACCCCGCTACCAGCGTGAATTAAACAGGAAGTAATTAGATACAGCACGAAATAAAAGCGGTTGCCTTCTGTAAAGAGTTGAAACAGAGCCGCTTCTATTCTTTGTATAGTACCTTTACCAGGCTTCGATCACAACATTAGAGACACGCAATTGTGGAAATCATCGAAAATGTGAGTTGGCATTACTTTAATCCTTTGAACTCCTCGCCAATGCTTGCCAGCCTCATCAGGCTGTATGATAGAATGAAATAAAGACCCATTGAATGTACCCATCCTTTGCGCAGTCCATAGTCATGATTCTCCTATATACACCGATGCCTAGTCCGTATTATGTCGACTTCTTCTCTCCGCCTCGTACAGCTCTTTCTTTATGTCCATGAACATATCCTCAATTTTGTACACATCTCTTCGAGATAAGGTGGCTGTTTGTAATACTTGAAGCCCGTCTCTTAGCGAAGCTGCAATCTTCTCTACAGCAGATAGCTCTACCTGAGCAGGCGTCTCAATTTCTTCTTTGGGTGGTTCGGAGTCTGAGACCTTGTCGTCCATTTCCTCGTCATGCTGGCCTACAGCTCCAATGCCGCTTAATTCGGGAGACCCAGGAGCATCGTTGTTATTGCCGTGCAGATGACCATCTGTCTCAGATTGTTGTGATGCTTCTGTGATCAATTGAAGATTCACGGCCACAGTATCCGAATCTGTTCCGTCTTCATCCAAGTCCAAGGGCTCTATGGATTCATCGTTACCGGGATTGTAGGAGAGATCAGGTGAAGCTTGTGAATATCCGATCGGACCAATATCTTCGATATATTCAGCTGCCTCGCTTGGATCAGACTCCGTTAGCTCTTGATTACTGGCCAGTGGTATTTGGCTATCCAGGATCATATCAGTATCATCATCGTCCGCTTGTAAGTGCCTGCGTTTCTTTCCACTGTTGTGCTGCTTTCGGTCAGAAGCTCTTTTCCGTTTCCTAACCCTCTTCTGTGAAGATTGAGAATCATCAGATGTATCAAGGGTAACGGTCTCAGGAGGTGTTGTCTGAGCATTTTGACTCCCGCCTGGGTTTGGTTGAACCTCGTCGAACTCTGATTGCACAGTAATGCACTCTATGATATCCTTGGTTATGTGGATCTTCTCGGGAGAAGCCGCATCATAAAAACGAAGAGGCTCGCACTTTCTAGAGTCAAGTTCGATGACGAGACGGGCCATGCTCCGCTCAGCTTCATCACTCATGGCAAATGAGCGATCTTTATCCGCATATTCATCTTCCTCGGAAAGATCTACTGATTCTGTGGCGTTGCCACTAGCTGCACGCTTGGTAGCGATAGGACTGGTTGATGCATCAACAAACATCTCATCATCTGAACTCAGTATGCGTTGGAGATTTTCGGTGTTGGGAGTGGCAGGGACTTCTGATGCTCGAATTCTTGTTTGATCTATAGCCCCATTTTCAGTCATCGTGTGTTCGTGGTCCGTAGCAAGGTCGTTGGGCATGGTCATCGCATGGTCATGCACGACAGAAAGGGCATGTTTACTTGATATAGGCTCTGCGGCAACGCTGGCGATATAGCTCTCAGGCTCTGGCTGTTCACTTTGGAATGGGAGCGCTTTTTTGGAAACCGGTGATCCCGAAATGGGCGACGACGATATCGGTATGTCGTCTAGCATACGGGTATCTCGCGAGTGCGATTTCATCTCTGGAAGCAAGTTCCTTCTGGGTTCTGGTGGGGATGAAGGGATGTCATCAGTCATCTCATGGTCTTCCTCGATCATTATCTGTTGCCCACGCCGAGGTGTTGGGGTTGAAGACAAATATTCGTAGCTATGAGTGGCCCTCGGAGTTGCGGAACGATCGACTGCAGGCGATTGAATCCGATCAGAACGTCGTGGGGAAGCCTCGTAAGAGATATGAGCCGATACCTTTTCGCTCTTCTCTGGGCTTGACCGAATAGTAGGGAACAGTGTTGCGTTTTCAAGTTGACGTTCGCGGACCTCCTTCTGCCGGTCAGTGAGAATCTGAGGCTCGACTGGTCGATTTGACGGAGAAGATTCCTCGATGGGAGCGAACTGAATCTGTGAATCCTCGTGACGCGGTTTTGGTGTTCGATTGCGTGTACTCGATCTGGTTGATCTAGTTGATCTAGTCGATCTAGCTGATTTAGAACCTGAACGGCTTAGTATGTTCTCCGACTTATTAGTAATGGATTGCGAGATCTGCTTTGCTTTGGGGGTCTCCAAGTTTCCAGAAGACGCAGAATCATTCAAAGTAGAGTTTGCCTTTTCAACTTTGCTCAAAGTAATCACATCAAAGTCATCTTGCGAATCCAAAAACATCGGCACAAAGTCATTCGTTGCACAGGTCGAATCGTCCAGGCCTGGGAGCGTGAGATCAACATATGATCTAAGGGAAAGTAGTACGTCCTTCAATGTTGCAGGATAATCGACTTCGCTAGTGCTGTCGAAACTCCGGTTCCAGAGTAGTACAGCATTATTAACAATGTGCCTATGCTTCGACCTGAAGGCGCAACAAAGCAGCGGTTCGATAGCGTCGAGCTGAAAGTGCTCTAGCATGGAGTCTGAGAAGAGACTGCAAACTCGTTCCCATGAAGATTTAACCTGGACACGTTAATAACGAGGAACATTCGAAAAAATGACCTAAACGGGACTGAGGATACATACTGTTTCCGCTACTATTGGGCGCTGTGTGCTACTATACCGCTCATCGACATCCTGAATCCATAATCCTAACCCATGCTGTAGCTGAACGAGAGCCTTGAATACAAGAGCGTGGTTAGCTCTTGACAGGTAGCGAGACGTCTCCATGATGAGGGCTGCCAGATCGTCGGCGTCGACATTATCAGTGGTTGTGTAAGCCACTTCAAGAAGACGGGAAACAAGTCGGTAAAGGCCGTCGAACGGATCGAAAGAAGTCGATCGAACACCTGCTATTGTTGTTCCCCACAGGCGTCGCCTAGCCGCATCAAGTGCCTGTCGATCCCGAGGCTGCCTTGTATTGCATATTAACTGTGCACCACACTTATATATATTGGAGGCTGTCAGGATTGTCTCTGTGGGTAAAGCCTGCAAGATAGCTTTGGCCAAAGGTTCGATTACTGCAACAGAGCAACCAGATTCACCACTAAGCTCTGTAGCTTGCCCAACTGCAAAGTGAAATAACGCTTGCCATTGTGTCCATGGTAGATTTGGTGTTTGAGTGGCTCCCTTTTCAAGATGTTTGACTATGTCGCGGAAATCGTTCCCAACTGGAGGTTGATCAGTAGAATCGGAGGATGAATTGCTAGACTGGCTGTTGTCCCTGGGCGTTGATAGAACTTCCGCAATGAAAATCCACGGACCATAAGTTGCAGGGCTAGTAAGAGGTGGGATTTGCATTAATTCGTGCGCCAAGTCCAACCTCCCCCGAAGGGATCGAGTGAGCATAAACGGCTCGAAGATGGTTCTGAATAAATTGGAGACATCTTCTCCGTCGGAGATACCCGGTGGCAGTAATGAAAGTATTGAGAAGAGGTGATGAAGTGGTGATCGCGCCGGTCCATGCCCTTTCCGAGAACGGTGGGAAGGGGTGGCTATTGGGACCAGGATGTGTTGTTCATTCATACAAAGGAGCTTCTCCGTGAAGGGGAGGTGGCCGAGTGAGAGGACCAATGTGGTAAGATAGAATCCTGTTGCTTTCAAAAAAGACTGCTGCGTATCTATAGATGCTATCGCTTGCCCAAGCCCGGTAGTCCAAATTCGCATCAGCAAGCTCAAAGCATTGCTTAGAAAAGAGGCTGTATCTACCGATACTTTGACCTCTTTGGACGCGGCAACGGCAACAGCGCTAACGAGAGACTTCCAAAGCTTTGACGAGCCAAACTCTGGATTCGCAAGGTCCATGAACGATTTACTGAGAAGGGGTTCCACAATTGTAAAAACTCGAGTGGTATTTCGTCTTATCCATTTGGGATCCAACGCTGGTAATTCGGCAGGTTTCGCCAGCGTGTTCTCTGCAATACGATCTTCCTTCCAGATCCGCACACTAGAGGAATCAAAGAGGCCAGCTAGAATGTTCGCAGCTTGAGACAGATTGTCAGAGGAAAACGTGAGTTGCTTCTCTGTTGGTTTTCCGTCGGTCTCAGGGAAAGCCAAGGTGCGAATCAGTGTCTGAACACAGGCATCCCAGTAGCGGTCGACATGTGTAGGGCTGGAATCGGGCCGGAAAGCATAATAGTAAAGATTACAGAGCCCACCAATAACGACTTTCCGAAACTCTTCAGGTTGTTTGCCTCGTTTCAACTGGGTGAAGGGTTGACATAGCGTACTGATCGTCTTAGAGAAGGACGGCTCATGCAAATGTAGCACATAGACCAGGCGGTTCCATGCGAAATGTGCCTCCAATCTAGTTTGATAATCGCTGCTGTTAAAGCAACGCTGTATAATCTTCAACCATTGATCGAAAAACTCCCAGCGGTCGATAGGGCATCTCAGCAACAAGATCACTACGCTCCAGATCTGAGGCACAGCAGCCATATCCGACTTCTCTTTCGACATGGTAGTGAGCCGTTGGATATAGTACTGGATATACCGAGTTTCGTCAACGGAGATTTCAAGGTATTCCATAACTCTTTTTGGAAACTGCTTCTCTTTTGCCGCCGTAAAACTAGCTTCTAATCCGAGGGTTATCGCAGCAGAGCGGATTTCTTTCAAGCTACTCAGCATATCTGTGAACAGGTCAAGAAGCCACTCAGAATGAGTCACCATATGAGTTGTAGACTGTTTGATCAATCGTCGGTATATGAGGAGGCGAGACATAATGATGCTCTTCCCTTTGATGTGATTCTCAATGTTGTGCAGCGAAGTAACAAGGCGGCCTACGCGATCGGCCGTCATGACCTTTGGAGGGAAATCCTGGCATACCACTACTTGCATTAAATGTCTAACGACGTCTTTGGGGATTGTATCATCTTCAAATGACCTGATGCAGTGGTCAATGATGAAGACGCCGAAATCTGAGGGAATCGCAGATGCCATAGCAGGAAAGTGTAGGAAAGTGCTCAGCAAGGTGAGCGCGTGGTTGATGAGAGATGAATCAATAGCTCCATTTCCACCCTTGGTAGTGATATCACGCTGGATAAATTGGACGAATAAGCTCATCTTGCTCTGTAGGGCGATGCGATCTGGAAGATTCCTTGACGCCTTAAGTGCGCGCACCAGCATCGTGTAGGCATCGACCTTAGAATCACGGTCATTGCCGGCCAGGTGCTTGATAGTGGATTCCAGCATGGTGGCTAAGGTGGTGGCGCTGCCTGCCTCGCCGTAACCAGCAGAGGGGTCGAGCGGATTTGGGGGATTGGGGCTCGATGTGGGCTTGAGAATTGATTTCAGTGGTTTCGAAAGGCGCATAGACGAGGAGGCAGAGATAGGCGTGGACTGCTTGTGCTCATTCTCTTTGCCGGCGCCTGAAGGAGGATCGCAATGCTCAGTATGAACTGTGAATTCGACCCGTTTCCTAGATCGCCTCGAGCTCGCGTTTGTCGACAGCGCCGAATCTGGGGAATGGCCGGGAGGGGTTTGCAGAGTGAGGCGCGAGGCGAGCGGATGTCGGTTCAAGCTCGCCTTGGGATCGAGGTCGCTTTGACGTTCTCGAGGTGGTGTTGGCGGTCTGGCCAGTAATGCGTCGAGGCCTGCTGATGGCGGCGCTACTGCTGGTGATACCATGGCTACAAGTCCACCGCTCCAAGACTTGCCTGCCCACCACGCGAAGACTGATCGGACAGCTCAGATCTCATGAGTCGATTGCCGATGTGTCGGCAAAGGCAAGGCAAGGAAATGAATGGGTGGCTAGTTAGCTAGCATAGGACTCGATGTATGTAACCGAAAGTAAAGAAATCAGAAACGCAGCGGCAATGCGATAATGCAATAAATCGAAATAACTTGGTTCCGCCTGCCGAAGAAATAAAAAGAAAAGGGACTATGTGATGACCAGAACAGGAAGAGTAGCTGAGAGTCGCCGATGAAGAGATTTGGTCAAGCGAGACATAGATGCACACCGAACTCTCCCATAGCACCCTCGCTATCTGCGCTTGCCATTGGGGTACCCTGACTAACAGATAGCGAGCCGCAACCCCTGTAAACGCGGTAAAGTGGGAGGTAGGTAGCGAAAGCACACGCGACGGGACGCGCTTGAGTGGATCCCGTGTTTAAGTGGTTTTTCACTTGCGCTCCCCCCATCACTAGCCCCGCCAAGCTGTGCTGACTAAGTCACCAACCAGTATGATCGCAAGATGCGGTCCGTGCGTGTCCCCACGTTGCGACAAGCATACCTACCTATGACGACAACCATCATTCAAAGAGGCTCCAAGATATCGGAAAGCCTACTTTAATAATCGAGCCTATGTGGCACCAAACACACATGATATGAATAGGTAATCAGTACCGTGTATACCTGCAATACCGCCCAGCCCTTGTGCACACCGACGGTAGAATTGTAGGCTAGGATTCGACAAGATTACCCCCTCGCCGTAATTCGACTACGCTATTTTATTTCATGCGATACCCCCTTCAGTAACTTGCAAATTCTTCAACTCTTTCATAAAAAATAATCAAGATACCTAACACGCCTCGTACGCTATCAAGCCCGTATCGCTATGTACGACACCCCAGTCTTTGTATAATGTTTTCCCCATCTATCTCCCTTCCTCTTTCAACCCCCCTTAGGCCGCTTGCCTTACCCTAAATTATATAACCGGTACCACTTTCACCGTTGCTGTGCCATATAGTCAGCGCTTCTCACATTTTCGCAACCTCTGCTGACGGGTCTGAAGAGTTCGGTCTACATCGGCCAGAGGCTCATCCGGCGCATATTCCTAACTTGCAGCAGCCACCACAGTCAACTGTACCGATCAGAGGTTCAACTATGGCTAGCAATACTCAACTAACTCAAGCAGCTATGCTGTCAGGGCCAGGTCAGCCACATTGTAATTACACCGAGTCAGACTTGTTAACAAACATCAATGCAGGAAAACTGGCTGCTGTAACCAGTCTTGTCGATAAATTGACCCAAGACCTAGGCTCAGGCACACTAACTCCACAAGGTAAGATACGTACGCACTGAGGTCTCCCTGAACAGTTGTAACTTTCGACCTCCTAGAAAGAGACACGGCTTTGGAAGAGCTTAAAATATATGGCCGAGATCCTCGCAATGCAGACCCGATATTCACAAAAGAGGCAGGTTGATTTTAATCAAGTAATGGTTGGTCATCGCTAAATAAGCCGTAGGGTATCGAGATGCTTACCAGGCATGCCTTCGACAGCGCTTCTACGACGACATCAAGAAATGCTTTGCGCTGTTTATGCAATGCACTCCTCCTGAAGAGCGAGACTCGACAGATTTTTTTAAATCTAGGCTATGCCGCTAAGGTCTGCAATAAACTGAAGAGTGATAACTATGATGACGAGTTCCTTGTCTCGAGATTAATATTCCTCACGACATATGATACGGACATACAGCTAGAGCAGCTCATTGACGAGTATAGACTCGCTGATTCCATAACGAAGCACCTAGAACGCCACGCAAAACAGCATATTGAGGGCAACCCAGTAACAGACCCTATGCAGAATATGGCCCTCACAGAGACGGTGAAGTTACTGTTCACTGTCACTCACCACTGTAAACAAAAAGCTTCATCATTCGCCCAGGCCATTCCACATGTCGTTACAATATTATGCAAAGGCTCGTTCCAAGTCGACAAGCCATTAGACCCACCGATAGGGTCCTTAGTGCATGCTCTCATCAACTTGGACCTGGACACAGAGGGCGTCGAGTCATCACTGTACCCCCCAGATAAGCCAACCACCCTATCTGACCGTCTAATCGACCTCCTGAAGCAGTCAGCGGCAGCATATAAGGAGGAGGAATTCGATATCTCCATAACACCCCTCCTTGGTGTGATACAAGAGGTGCACGCTCATGCTCCGCAAGACGTGCAAACCGCAATTCAGCAAAAGCTCCTGCCCAGCGAAGACGACAGGAATGATGTCCTAGGGCGAAGCCCCTCGCTGCCTTCCTGGCTTCTGAAGAGCTTGACAAACGCCTTAGCACCCAAGCTTCGGAGCACGATCTCCATTCTGTTATTTGATCTCTCGGACAAGGATGCTTCCAAGCTTGTCGAGAATGTTGGATACGGGTTTGCCTCTGGAATTCTCTTTAATCTGAATATTCCCATGCCGCAAGGTGCTGCCAACGCCCCCAACTCAGATGCAGGCGGCTCTAACCGACCAGTGAACCCGGTTACGGGACAATTTCTGGACTCAGAGAGGCATTCTAACGTACCTGAGATGACCGACGAAGAGAAGGAGAGAGAAGCCGAAAAGTTGTTTGTACTTTTCGAACGGTAAGCTCACCTCGTGATTCATGGTCCATGCGCAAAAAAAATTGTTCTAACCTTTGACATAGGTTGAAAGCGAACGGTGTAATATCAGTCGAAAACCCAATCCGGACTGCAGTGGAGCAGGGACGCTTTGAGGAACTACCGGATGACTACCAAGAAGACGTGGACTAGACACTATACCCCACTGGGACATCTTGTTGGGCAGGTAATAACTGCTGGTTATGCAACAATGATTCGGTAAATAAGTGTCCCGATGATCACTGATTACGATATTGTGCTGAACGGGGGTGGGTAACTGTAACTAACTCCCGTTAATCAATGATGAGACAGACTCCTATATCACTACCAGTGTCAGGAGGTAGCTTATGAGATGACCTATCATTCGAGAGAGGATGTGATGCCTGGATTGTCAACACGCCACATCTGCCGCGGGCAATGGCGGGTTGCAAGCACAAGGTAGTACCTTGATGGCGTCTTTTAAAAAGTATGATGCCCCTCAACACAACTTACTAGGTAATGAATACGGGGGTGGCCATCACGCGCAACACATTAACGTCGTGCTTTGGGAATCGAAGAGATCTCTGAGAACCGCTAATGCTCTATCGCTCTTGCTTTCCCCTCAAACATGCTACTAGGTACATAGGTACCTGCTTAGCTCTTGATACATCAGATATATATGCAGACTTGTATGTACCTACCTCGGTACTTACTTACTGTGGTAACTCCTATACGCGTAGGGCTGCATGCTTCTATTTTAGTGCCTTACCCAGCGCATCATGGCGTACTACCTCTGGGTTTTTGTACATAGAGGTAGGTACATCCATGGTACCCACGGGTGGTCGCAGGGACGGAAGGCACTAAAGATCCCAACAATGAGAAAAGGCACCATTGGGCAGTTACGAGGCAACCAACGTAGGTGCATATTGAATGTTAATAGGTCTGCCGGACTACATATATGTGACTTCCAAGGCAGCCTCACACCAAAAAGAAAAAAAAACCACCTTTTCACTAATGTGGAAGTGACTGCTCACCATCACTCTCTCAACCTAAGCTTGATTGCAGGTACTTACCTGGGATACCTCTTTTTACCGACCTACTTATCCATCGACCCATATGTAGGTATCTACATATTGTTCTCAGATTTGCCAAAGCCTTCTCGTTGGCAGAACTTGAAATATCGTCAGCCATATAACTTATTTCACGCCACCATCGGCAGCGCCTAGGTGACGCCAGCTTCACCACAAGGTATGTGCGCTTCCACGTTCAACTTTACAACTCCCCACTCGTTATTCCTTACCTAAATAACAATTGATCTAGAGGTAGCCAGGTACCTCTCGTCTCAGGCGGTAGTCGTGCGCCCAATCATTTACCAACTTGAATACGCGAACAGCTTCGGCGTCTAGCCAATTGCCAAGTGATAACTTCTTCTCACCATCTCACTCTAACCCAAAGCTAATCATCCGAAGAACGCCAAGAGTTGCGATCATGGCATCTTCGTCGAATCGCGACAAATGGGCCGTTGTTAATCACGAAGACCCCGTCAGCATCAAGACTAAGAGTGATGGTCAACCCAACCTGTCAAAGTAGGCTACCTGCCACATCAAGTTGATTCAAATTTTCATTTATATGAAACGACCAACTACGGGAGGATAGAACTTACTGATGATTTCCATTAGCATTCCGCCTTTTGAGAAAGCAAGTGAGGAAGCACCTGCTCTAATGAAAAACAACCAAACCACTGATAGAAACAACGAAGAAGGCAAACGCAAGATCGCAGTGCCCTCATCGAAGACCGGGAAATCCGTTGTCTATATTCCTCCCACGGTCGAGGATGCTGGTGAGAGTGATGGCGGTTACCAAGAGGATCAAGCTTATGATGATATCAAAGATGACGATAGAGACGTCGAGTCGTTCAACGGAAGCACCAAAGACGCGCCCGCACAGCAGCGTAAGTCTCCTAGAATGCTTGAGGCGTACACAAGGAGGAAGCTTCACAAGATGTCACGCATTCAGAGTCTAACATGATTTTTCAAGGCTTGATTCGTCGCAAACGCGGTCGTCCGAAGCGAGACGATACTGCAACGTCAGAGTCGTCACCTGTTAAGAAAGTTAAAAAGCAACACCTCTTAACTGACAGCCCCCGAAGATCTTCTAGAACTGCATCCCAGTCTGCGAATAACAGAATCGCAGTGCAAACGGTGCGCTTTCTAGTTCCCTCCTTTTATTCCCCCCCCTTCTTATCTAATATTTCCGTCGATCCGGCGAAGGGGCGAAACACTAACCAGTGTGACTGGGTAGAAGGGACGAAAGACAGCGGACCAAGGGAATGAAAGGGGTCGCAAGAAGCTGAGAACGGGAAGCAGTAATCGTACAGACAACATGAGAACTGGCAAGAAATCAGAGAACACAGGCGGCAAGAAACCATCCGATAATACCGAATATGAGGTCGAACATATCGTGGGCAAACGCAAAAATTCTGGCACCACCGAATATGAGGTGAAGTGGAAGGGATACGGTAAGAAGTATAACACATGGGAGCCTGCCAGCAATCTTAAGAATTGTACTGAAGCGCTTCGACGGTTCAATCTGGATAAGGAATAGAATCGACGAGGCGCGATAACCACGTCAGTGGTGGGAGAGGTGTGAGAGAACACAGCCTATGATGGGTCGTGGAGGAGTTCTCTGATGAACCTGACTGAGGTTGAAAAGTGAAATTATCGGTATATTTCACTTGCTTCATTTTAGCTAGACTTGTGTAGCTGTCTAGCCCCGCAAGGGACAACCCAAGCTTTGCACCGATACAGGAAAGATGCATTACGGTATGGACAGAACAAAGCCAGAGCACAGGCTCATGGTTAGTCTACCAAGTGAATACAAACAGGGCAGCCTCTTATAAATCACTATATGGTATTAAGATGAAAATCATGTTATAAATCTTCGTTTTGTAATACTATCCTCGATCCTCAGAATATTCAAGCTGGCGATGAGGCTCAAGCAGTAGCTGTAAAGGGACGCCAGAGATGCCCCACTCACATCATTACCATCATACAGTGTATTACAGTACTTTGCACAGTGGCTTGCTGCTATTGAACGAAATGTGTCCATCAGCCTCGCCCGCTAATGTCTCGTCAGCTAGCTTGCGCGCAAATAGCTTTCTTGTCTACGTGTTAGGTGTTTTCAAGAATTGCGGACGGTGCTCTCGATAACACCCTCTCCTCCGATAACAGTCTTGGGGTCAATTCACATTTACATTCTCGTTCTCTTTTCCTATCTTGGCGCGTTGCACCGTCCTATTCACTTGGCATGGAGGCCCTTCACTCAGCTCTGCAGCCATTGCGGCCGCTCACCCACAACCTGCCCGCGCCCATCCGCGATCTCGGCGTATCCATCATCGGCGAGACCTGCTACCAGCGCCTGCTCCTCGATCTCGACCCGACCGACTCCGAATGCCTCAAGCTAGCCATCTCCAAGGGCCTGGGGATCGGCATCATCGGAGCCTCCTCCGTCGTCAAGGTGCCCCAGATCATCAAGCTCGTGCAGTCCAAGTCGGCCTCGGGCGTCAGCTTCCTATCCTACCTGCTCGAGACCTCGTCGTACCTCATCACCCTTGCCTACAATATCCGGAATGGATTCCCCTTCAGCACCTTTGGCGAGACCGCCCTGATCCTCGGCCAGAATGTCATCATCACTGTCCTTGTCCTCAACTATAGCGGTCGCGCCAGCATGGCTGCGTTGTTCGTCGCCGTCCTTGCCGCGAGTATTGTCACGCTCTTCAGTGGCAATGTGCTCGATATGCAAGCCTTGGGCTATCTACAGGCCGGCGCAGGCGTCCTAGGAGTAGCCAGCAAGATCCCCCAGATTGCCGCTATCTTTCAAGAGGGCGGAACCGGCCAGCTCAGCGCCTTTACCGTGAGTACACCAATTTCACACCTTGTCTCGCAACGCTGTTTTCTAGACTGATAGCTCGTGATCGTGTATTATTGTCTGCTGACGCCGCCCTTTTCCTGCAGGTCTTCAATTATCTCGCCGGCTCGCTCTCGCGCATCTTTACAACACTGCAGGAGGTGGATGACCAGCTGATCCTGTACGGCTTCATTGCGGGGTTCACGTTGAACTGCGTCTTGGCGGCGCAGATGGTGTACTACTGGAACGCGCCTTCGGCCAAGGCCAAGGGGAAGATGAAGGAGGTGCCTCTCGCTGCGCCAACGCCGAGTTCGGGTGTGTCTTCTTCTGCTTCTACTTCGGCGTCGCCAAGAAGCGGTAAGGGACCTACGACGCGCCGTAGAGGATAGATAGGCTTCTGTCTATCTCTGCTGCGACAGCGAGTCCTTATTTCGCCGTATCTTTTCGGTTTTTATAATTTTTTTTAATACATTACCGCGAATTTGTTCTTAGCTGTTTCAGTGTGCTATCCGAGATCTTATTCCCATCTGGACTATTTGGCCTGGCCACGCGTTAGGTACGGGCATCCCTGAGAGTCCTAACTTATCTCTGTGACTTGCCAAGGAAGCTAGTCGCCGATCAAGGGCTATCGATATGGTGCGCTTGTATTCCCGCCTAATTCTGGATGGGGATTCACATGTGATATTTTCGAAGGGATAAGGATAGATCTTGAGATATGACGATGCTGACTCTTATTAAATATACTGTTAAAAGTGATCGGTATAAATAAGTACCTAATCACTGGTGTAAGTTGCGTTGAGGTAGAGGGATAATTCGACACCTATTGCTTTTGTGACCATTTACAGTTACTCCAAAACAGTCCCGTCCGTTTTCCGTCGAACTCTTATGATTCCGAATTTAAATGATCTTGAAAAGGATTGTCCTACTGTATTGATAACTTTTTTTTAACATTATAATAGAGGAGAGATATGTGATTTGGCGCAGTGAAGATATTTCGGACCCTGGAAAACGCTGTAGTAACGACTTACCTACCGAATAGAGATAAGCCCTGAAGGTGTTGCCATCCTTAATCCCAATTGCGCTATCTAGCGCAATACCCTATCGTCGATCGCACATGATTACATTTACGACTTGGCAGAGTTCCCACCCACAGTAGGTAGTATCCAAGTACCGGACACTTATGCAAGGAGACATGACTAGCGGTGGAATTTTCTAGACATGACACCGGACTTGCCGGCGAGTCTCCTACTTACCCTACCCTTCTGCCCTACCCTAAGTTGTCTTGGTGAGGTCACGGAATAGTTGTAAGTTACGTAACAAGAGACACAATGAAAGTAGGTAGGTAGTAGTAGGTAGTCTATGTGGGTAGGTAACCTGCCAATTCGAAACTCGTGATCGTTCATATGTATGCTCAGTCTCCGGCATCGTCTTCGTTAGACAGATCTCAAGTAGAAAGTTCAACACAGCGGATACTAGACGAATCATCCCGTCTTGATAAGAGGCCGGGTCTGCCAAGACTTGTCTTAGGTATGTATAACCTATATTTGCTATCAGCCGTTTGGTGTAAGCATAAACTTATCAATCAATCCATCTCTTCCTCAATACCGTTTCCGTGTTATCTGCATTATATACCCACATTGTTTCTCTCCCTGCGGAAAGATAGGTAAGGTAGATAGTGGTAGTGTAGTAATAAGCAGCAAGGTAGACACGTCACTTATAAGCTGATTGGCAGGGGACGCATACCGCTTTTCGGTAGGGCATCCAACCAGGTAGGAAAGAAACCATGTAGACTACGTGTATGTAGGTCTCCTTACCTAGCAAGCCTAGGTATGCAAAGGGAAGCGCTGATTAGATGGATTAACAAAAATCCCGTGCACGTCCCGTCTTTGAGAAAAGTCATGCGTCACCCGTTGACGTGAGCCCTTCTTCCTATCTCCACATAAACTGGCAGATAATCCGTTTCATGTCTCGAAAAAGACGACATATATAATCATGACACTAGCTTCCGAGGCTTCCTTCCCGTGAATTGCGTGCTCACAACGATCATGGCGAATTGGGCGTACGGGCCAATCAAGCAACTCCAGACAAGACCAACTCTCACCGTCAACTACTAATTATATCCTTATTAGACGTGCTTTACACTACAGTACTCTACATAGTGTAAACATCAGCAGAGCGAAGCCTCATGAATAAGTAAGCATACACACAAGTTTACCCAAGTCTACCCCAGTTCCCCTCAAATTTGAAATCCTAGCTTAGGGTGGTGATGCGTTTGACGGCGGATGGTTCTGTCATCAGTCCGTGATACATGATGCAGCTCACACACAGCTCACTACAGCGCAGCGGCATGTAGTGTGTGTATCATGTGGCTCCCTTACACTTACCTAATTTGTGGCATCCACTTACCACGGCCTCGGGCGAGTCTCAGAAAAGTCGGAGCTGATGGTTGGTCCAGAAGCAGCCAGCCAGCCTCCGGAGCGATGTGCATTCGAGTCTATCCACACCGTACATTTTCCCCAGGGCACCTACGGTGCAGTCAATCCTCTAACCAGCAGCAATGGGGGATGCGGGGCAAGCAAAGACCCTGAAATCATCCGACGGGAACGGGTACAACATGCTAGACCACTCACACTGCTGTCTGACTGGGGCTGCTCTAGGTTTAGGACGATTAGGATCTTGCATTACGGAGTCTACCCCGGGGGATTCTGGCCGGTCACATGATCGGGAGCCTGGGGCTTACTTATCATGGCCGTATTACTACAATTACTACAATTTATGTAGGCATATCACGGGCGAATGCAGGTAAGAAAAATACACGACCTAGGCCTGACCAACTCCCTGTCTTACTTCTAGGGACGGTGCTTACACATGTATGTATCTACCACTACCCGCGCTGCCATTCGTGCAGAGCTAGTGATGCTTGGGAGGCAGTTAGGTACGGAGTCCGACGTAAGGAGAGATCGGAATGGATCATCGAGTTGACAGCTGCTAAGACCGATGATCCCAATCCGGGAAATGGCGGTTTGTAGCAGGTTGATGATTGGCGGTTGCTGCTCAAGACGGTATTTCCAGCTTCGTCTTAGCGCGGGGTAGTTGGCTGGGGGCGGCAGGGGTTCCGTTTCCCTCCCCTTTCCCCCTTGCTGGCCTACGAGAAGCCAAGTACTGCAGTGAGCACACTACCTATCTAGTACTACCTACCCTTGCCACCGTCTATCTGGGGGCGGTGACAGCAAAAAAAATGCACAATTGACTCGAATCTGTCTTGTATAAGCATGTCGCCATCGCACGACAGCCCGACAACCGCCTCTCCACAACGCAATCATCAACACAATTCGTAACTCAGGGCAGCACGCAAAAAATGAGAGGCAATTACCCGCCTAGCTTTGCCTATGTGAGTAGTCTGGGCGCAATCTGAGTAGTCCTACTGTGCTTGTGCTGTTAGGTCTGTGCCATCTCGTTGGACAAGTGTCCCCTTTTCGGTGGACTTGCTCGATTGATCCTTCGCAGCTTGTCTCTGTCTCGTACCGCCGAGACTATTATACGGACGAGACGCGAGTGCTCATCCTTCCGTGAGCTGGTGGTCAAGTCTATCTACACGTATAGTATGTCTGTGTTACGTACTCCGGGTCTCCTAGATAGAGCCTTCTCTTCGACTGAGCTCCCTTTGTCTTCATTTGGCAAGTGGGTAGGTAGATAGATAGAGCGGCCACTTTACTTAGTCCATCTCTTGCTCCCTATCACACACACCACCCGGGCTGGGTATAAGTTAGGCAAAGCCCGCCGCCCGTTTGCGAACAAGCTCACTCTCGATTTTTCCCTCACGAGTCAAGCACCTCTTCCCTTACCTACCCCTAGCCTATGAATGTGACGCTTCCCAAGCTCAATTCATATTCCTAAATCGTCTCGTCATCCTTTTACGTTTTGGGGCTTGCTTCACGCACACACACTCTCTCTCCCTCCTTATATAATCTGCTTCTATTAGGATGGCGCCAGACATTGATTCTATCCCACCCATGGCCGGCGGCAATGGCTCAGTGCCTGCCGCGCCTCGTGACGGTGGCAAGATGCCCAACATCCTCTTCATCATGGCAGACCAGTTGGCTGCTCCCCAACTGAAGATGTACAATCCCGAATCCCAGATCCTCACACCAAATCTGGATGCACTGGCAGCCAAGTCGGTTCAGTTCGACTCAGCCTACTGCCCCTCGCCCCTCTGTGCGCCTTCTCGCATGAGTCTGATATCAGGTCAATTGCCCATGAAGATCGGAGCGTATGACAACGCATCTCAGATTGGCAGTGATGTGCCCACATACGCTCACTACCTGAGGCTCAAGGGCTATCACACAGCATTGGCTGGCAAGATGCACTTTGTTGGAGACCAGCTACACGGCTATGAGACCCGCCTGACGAGTGATATCTACCCGGGCGACTTTGGCTGGGCCGTCAATTGGGATGCTCCTGATAGGCGGCTTGAGTGGTACCACAACGCAAGCTCCATTCTCCAGGCTGGGACCTGTGTGCGAAGCAACCAATTGGACTACGACGAGGAGGTCATGTACAAGTCGACTCAATTCTTGTACGACCAGGTTCGCGAGGGCCCGGATAACCGGCCGTTTTGTCTCACAGTATGTTCTTATCCCGATCACTTGACTTTCTCGTGACCTATGACCAAGACTTGGCATGGCCGCTACAGGCGGATCGATCAATTTGCTTTAGGTAAAAGTGTATCGGCTGACCTTGTCCCGAACAGCTATCTCTCACTCACCCCCATGACCCGTACACAATTGAGGAGAAGTACTGGGATCTGTACGAGGGTGTAGACATCGCCTTGCCCAAGGTGAAGATCCCACAGGAGAAGCAAGATGCGCACAGCAAGAGATTGCTGAAGGTGTGCGATCTCTGGGACCAGAATTTTAGTGATGATCAGATCAAACGTGCTCGACGAGCCTACTACGGCGCTGTTAGCTACGTGGATGGCTGCATTGGACGCATTCTCAATACGCTTAAGCAATGCCGCCTGGACAAGAACACCATCGTCGTCTTCAGCGGGGACCACGGTGACATGCTTGGCGAACGTGGTCTTTGGTATGCTTTAACCCGAAATTCATTGTTTAGTTTTCTGCTAACGCTTTCACAGGTATAAGATGAGCTACTTTGAGTCATCTGTCCGTGTTCCTCTCCTAGTATCGGATCCTAGCCGGTTCACACCCCACCGTGTCAAAGAGAACGTGTCGACGCTGGACATTCTCCCCACTCTCTGCGACATTGTTGGTACTCCACTAATTCCAGGATTACCGATGGATGGTACCTCCCTGTTGCCTCATCTCGAGAATAGACCTGGCCATGACACCGTGATTGCTGAATACACGGGCGAGGGCACTATCAGCCCTCTCATGATGATCCGACGCGGCCCCTGGAAGTACATCACGTGCCCGACGGATGCACCGCAGCTCTTCAACCTCGAGAAGGATCCACTCGAGCTCATCAATCTAGCAGAGCTAGCGAACAAGACCGAGGGACTGACGGCCGACGAAGAGGAGGCCAAAGCCAAATTCGAGAAGTTCGAGGCTGAAGCGAAGGCGCGTTGGGACTTTGAAGCCATCACACAATCAGTCCTCCTATCGCAGAGGACTCGAAGACTCGTATGGGATGCCCTAAAGGTCGGCAAGTTTGACCCTTGGGACTACAACCCGAACGACAACGGCACCAACAAGTACATCCGTTCTTTCTTGCCACTCGACGATCTTGAGCGCCGCGCTCGCTATCCTCCCGTCGACAAATACGGACGGGAAACACGCGACATTGTGATCGATCAAGCGGGATCACACGGTGAATAAGTCCGCATTGACTTTTTGTTTTTCTCGGCATTCTGAATTGTCTTCTTGCCATTGAGCATTAAAATGGGCTCTAGCCGACAACATCTCCGATAACACAGATGTCATTGTTCGCTAGCCCTGCATCGTACCATGTCTTTTTCTGCATTTCCATCACACCTCTATCGAAGCGACATTAGCGAGCGAGGCGAGTTATGATCACGATTTCATCATCATCATCATCATTTGAAAACCCCGCTTTTAGTTTTCGATTTTTTTTTCCCAATCTATTATTTTTGATGATACCATCTGTCATTACATCTATTTAGAAAGGTCTGCGTCACGTCTCATTTTTTTCTCATCGCAACGGCGCTTTTTGTTACTGGACTTTCTAAAAGTTGGGTACGATAGGAAAGTAACGGGTAGATTTTACAAACATATCATGGGCACAAAAATTGTCAGTTAAAGTAGTAGTGCAAAAAAAATAGGAAAAGTCCGTACGCATATTACCTGTAACGTTACTCTAGTACACCGTGATGTAGAGTTTTCACTACCTACCTATGTATTGGCTTCTCACCAACAGTCAATGGAGAGGTATAATGGATACCCTCCTAATCTGGAGATAGATGGGGTAAAGTCGTCGGATCCTGGACATCACATGTGACGATCAGGTCAACCCCTCACCTCCCATTGAGGTCCCATTTCCCATCCACTCGCTACCTGTCGCATCTGCTTTGGGAATAGCGATCTCGGACCCCTGCGCAATCCATGTGGCTCGGCAGGTACGCTGCAAGGGTCGACGTCTCCGAGTCAACTAAGTAGGTACCTAGGTACCTTCTCAACTAACGGCGCCCATGCTAGACCACATTAGGTAAAGTGTATATAGTAAGTACCTCTCGTCTCCTCAACTTCGTCACCTTCATCTTCACCTACACCTTTTCCTCTTCTTCGTCACCGTCGCCATCCTCATCGTCGGCATCTCCTCTCTGCAACTACAACTGCAATCTTCAATCTGCCTCTTCATGCCAAACTGAACTGTTATCATAAACCACCTGTGTGCCTTCCTGTACATTAACCATCCTAAAGGTTAAAGTAAATCGGACTACCGCGTGCAACCGTATCAAGCCAATCCTACCATCGCGATCAGCGATTCGTAGCCCTATCTTCGAAATCTACAAGATCGTAATCGTAAGCCATGTCGTCGCTTGGACTGAGCCAGGAGGAGTTGAAGGCCGTCGAGCAGACGCGCCAGCGCCTCTCGCAGCTCTCTAGCAGTATCAACAGCCTCAAAAATGATGTCTTTATCAGTAACCCACTGCCCAACATGTACGTGATCCTTTTTGCTGTCCGTCGTCTTTAAGAGTAGTATGAACTAACAGAATGCTTTCTAGAGACTCCCTGCAGGCTTCCGCGGATATCTTGAACCACAATGTACACGCGATACTCGAGATCCTGGCCCAGAACAACAACCTCTTCAGCCGCGTCGCCATGCATCCGTCTACAAACTTCCCAGGCCGCACACAGGAGAACATTCTCCTGCAGCTTCTCCGTAAGAAACCCGAGCCCGACGTCGAAGCCAAGATAGACAAGGGAAGGGAGACGCTCGCCAGCATGCCTCTGCCCGGTAACGCGCAGGCGGACGCCGCGGCAAACCCAAACAAAGCAAAAGAAGCCGCGCTCGGCGACATCTGGGGCACCACGCGCGATGCGTGTCAAGAGCGCATCGCCGAATACGTCGTGAACGAGGAAGGCGATTACTTCACCGCCGAGGAACACGAGATGGGCATCGAGAACGTCCGGACGGGCCTCCAGCGCAGCTTTGAAGACGAGTACGAGGACGACGACGAGGAGATGGAAGATGAGGAGACTGGTGCCGCCGATCCGAATGTGAATGGTGCCGAGCCTGATCTTATGATTATTGATCGCCCTCCGCCGCCGCCGGCTCCGTCTGTTTCGACTCAAGAGGTTGAAGGCGCGACGCTCGAGACTGTTTTGCGGCTTGCCACGCGTGGTCGGTTCGTGGGTTAGATGTGTTCTGTGTGTGTACACCCGTTGGATGGGCGCCTGCAGTCTGCAAGGCCTAGCGTACCTTGATCAACCATGGTAATAAAAGAGAAGCGAGATAAACAATGATACCCTCGCGTGTGATGGATGCGGCTTGACCAATTTCGTTGTCAATTAGGAATTAGGAGCCCACGAGCTTTGTAACTGGTGCGAATCAGACAATTCTTTAGAACCCGAGGCGCTGAATGCGCAATTGCGAACAGCTAGTGCAACTATGCAAATGTCATCTTATCTGGGTAACCGGTGTGTGGTATTCACGCGTTGGAAGGGAATGAGCCGCGTTACCTAGGTACCTAAGTAGCCACCGCCAGTACTTGTTAAACGTACCGTGAATGAGCACAAGCCATTAAGACGCGTCATTTGCCGCCGGTCGCAATCGATCTTTAGAAAGAAAGAAAGCTGAACATGAGGAGTTCTGGTACTGCAGAGGTCTAGGGTGGTTATCTGGTTAGGGTATTGAGGCGTTATCGCTGGCTGTGGATGTTGGTCTAAGTGTAGATGGAGATATAGATATAGCGGGCTTGTATGTATATTGTGTATGTATGTGTATGGCCTGCGCGCTGGGATAGCTAGGTAGCTAAGTAACGAGAGAGCTGAGAGAGAGCTGGAGAAGCAAATCAAGTGGACTGACTGACTGTCTGTGTGTATCTATGGCTATCTGTGGCTAATTGATGTTGTCTGCTCAGACGAGGCTGTCTTCGCGAATATGAAAAATTGGTGTTTTTTTTCGATGTAAAATGCGATTGGCACTTCCTGATGAAGCGCGTATGGCGATATAAGAAAATCGAGATAGTATGTGTGTACAGGTAGTCAAGCTGGTCGTGATCACAACCTGGAGCGTTAAGCATAATCTCTACGTGTTTAGTTCACTTTGACAATACTCTTTTTTGTTTACAAAACAGAGACTGTAATTACTTTGCACTGAAATTCAAGCTCGATATGATATAAATGTGACCGTCACCTTTTCTATGGAAGACTGAGAATGCTCAATCTTTAATTTACTAGATAGGTGTATTTGTACGCTCAACATCGTAGCGCGTAGACTGCTCGACTCGATATAGACAGGTAGCTAAGTATGCATCTAGGTAGGGAAATGATCAGGATTTTCATCTACGAGCGCATATGTATTTTCGTATGCTAATTGACTTCATTATCGTTACTCAAGACTTACCTGTGACCCTTTAGCTATCTTTGCTCTCGCGCCTAATCACTGTGATATCACCGGAAGTCTCGCGAGTTCTTGACTGGGACTTGGAGTTCTACCTTCATGACCATTTCATCTTGATCGACTTCCACAACGAACAGCGTGCACTCGGTGGAAGAAGGGCCTCTGCGCTGTCGAACAGGGGCGCGGGCGGTCAGTGGGTATATCGGATCATCCGGATTCTTCCAGATGGGTGTTTTTTACCCGCCTCTCCAGGTAAATAGCGTAATACGGCTGTGGTGGGGTGGTGGTAGGAAAAAGGGGGTGGGGAGGAAGGGAGGAAGGAGAAATGAAGTATTGAGAGACTTATTAACGATCATTTTTGAGCGCACTGCGTCTAGGCTAACCAATCCGGAATGGGACTTTCAGAATTTTCTCTGATCGTGGGGAGGGAAGGAGTACAACAGGGGCTCTCTGTGAGTTCTGGTTGGGGTAGATCCTGACCATCTCAAAGACGAGACCCGCAGCCCGGGGCTCTCTGATGTCCTCATCAGGCTAGTTGGGGAGGGTTCACTATAGTTGGTTAGATATTGGTAGCTGATGATATCTATGTAATTCTCCGAGGGTTGTATCCAAATGCTCAAGCAAAGAGACAGAAAAGTTAGGATAATGGCATTCTGGGCACCTTGGAAGGACCCATGGGGCTCTCTCTGGCATCTCGCGGGTCAATCTCTACTCCATCAGGTGCCCTCGGGATCGACCTTCGTATTTAGATAGCGCGGCAGATGCAGAACAGTGAGGAATTGGTGTAGCGGCTTTACTGCACTCGGCAGACTGACGTCGATGGGCCGGAGCCGGTACTGTCTGCTAAATCATCCCAGCGCGAGGGCGTGGGATAACATGGTAACCCTCCCCTGGAGGAATAATTGAGAGACTCTCGTCAGAGAAGACTCTTCGCACAGTTGACGGTGTCTGGGCGGCCTCGTGCGCTGACACCGCCTCTGCGGCGGCGTCCTGAATACGCATATGCATATCTGCTTTAATTTTAGAGAGTTCGGCGACGAGGGTATCTCGTTTTTTCTCCGAGAGTGTCTACTTCGACGGCTGCGTCATCCCGTGCAGCGACAGCAGCAGCAGTTGCGTCAAAAACGTCACGATGGTGTCTAGGACCTCGTTGGGTTCTTATTTAGGCTTATTTGCCGTAGTGAAAGATAACGCGAATACGACTACACTAGGACATAGATACATTCTCATCTTGTCGTGTATTCATCTAGCCCAATTCCATCCAGGGCTACACGACTTCATACTGAAAGCTCTGCAGTCCTTATCTGGCCCATAGAGAATCGGCATTGAGGCCTCAGCATCTTGGACAAGTTGTCCATTATGATTGCATATGTTTTTAGTGGTATTTACATGACTCGAAACTCCCAGAATTGGAAAGGCTCAGCCTTTTGCACTATTAAGTGTCGTAGTATGCTGTTGGATCTCCGCTGGCGCCAGAGGTAAATCATTTTGTTCAATATATACACGCTCGTTCAAGGTGAGTCCTCACAAGGCACATAATCCACCGATTCCGCCCCCTTATTTCTGTTTTGCACTATCGGGAAGTCAGAAGACACAACCTCCTAGATTCTATAATCTTCAATCGTGTACTCATCATGGGTCCCGGCCAAAAAAATGGCCAGCCTCCAACTAACAGAGCCAGTGACAAAGCCACACTCGCTGTTTCTTCTCACCTTTATGATCCCGGAGTAGCCAATTGATATGAATTTTGAAGAATGTTGGTACAATGGAGGGGCGTCTGGAGACCGCGTATCCTCATCCAACAGTTAACAACTGGATGTGCTGAGCGAACTGTAATAACTATACTGTTGGTTTCCATAGGCCTCCTGTATGGCCGGCCCATAAGGCCACACAAGAGGCCCCATGAGGCTGAGATTAATGCTCCTAGGTTTTTAGTCATAGATCTCGCGATGCTAAACTTAAGGGCACTAGAACCCTTGATGATGTCTGAAGATGAAAATGCCTTATTTTGATGTCTTCCTGAAAACATGCGAGCTGTTGCTGAGGTGAAGATGGTTGCTGTCACGGAACTACTAGGTCTAATCTCCGAATAGGGCACGGACCAAGGATGAGACTGTATATATAGGGGATAGATTAGACTAAAGGGCGAAGTTAGGACTTCCCTCCTTGTGCAATAACAATAAGTCTGCATTGGAACAGCAGATGGGCAGTGCTGTGACAGTTGCCCCATTAGTGTACCATGATGTCGGGACTAACATTACTCTCACAAGCATATTGAGGTTCGACTATCATGCCGAAATACTGTTTCGAGGCCTAAGGTTTTCTTCTGCTAATAATATCAGCGAATATTCCGCATGCAAGTTACGAACCGACGGACGCGGCGGCCGCCTCAGTGTGTTGAAACTGACTTTGGCTTCACTAGAAGTATATCAGCCTCACTGATGCTTATTATAGTCATGTGTAATAGACAAGGCTCATTCAGACGAGTGGGATTCCCAGACGCATTCAACCACAGTGTATCGACTCTTGTATAAAGGCGCGAACATTCGCTTTCTTATTCTACCCTCGTTCTGCACCCACACAACACAGACATCACTATCAGGCCCAAAACACCCTCATAAATTCCATACCTCTTCCACCATAACAACTCCTAATCAACAACTTACAATCTTCCACTATGCCCGCTCCCGCGATTCGATGTGTTAAGGAGGGTTGTGACAAGTGGGCGGTTAGTGGCTCGCGCTACTGTACCGATCGTATGTTTCATCCCATATCCGTTCTCAATTGTACCGCTTTAAGTGTACGCGCTAATACTTCTGTTAATTTTAAGACCAGTGATCTTGCACTCCTTCAAAGCTTCGACAGCCAGTTGCTTCACAGGGGGGGGATGGAACTTCGGGCGGCAGGATGCTGATCTTGTTGGCGGGTCGACGTGGTACCTGGGGTTTTGGGGCGCGCGGTGGATCACAGGGGATGGGGGATAGAGAAGAATGAGCGAGTTTTTCTGTTTCTTTGGCTTTGCGTATCTCGGGGCATTCAACATATTCACTTGTGAGCTTATAGATGAGAATTTCAATTTTCCAATGATGCGCTACTGTAGACTTGTTCTATCATTTTTTTCGTCTTAGCCTGTGTACAAAACTACCTGTGTTCATTTCACTTACTAACTGCTCAACCCAAACGCTACGCTCCGAACCATTTTGAGCCTTGATGTTAAATACCTGCCTCTCGGAGTTCGAGTCACGTGCTTGATTACATATGTAAAGACCACACGTATAGAAAAGATTCTGAGTCACAAGAGAGCTTCAATACGTCCATACTAAAAAGGTCTACATGAAATGAATATGAATTTTGATTTTCACGATCGTGCCTCATTCATCTGCCTGTCTGCCTAGCTAGATGTTGGTGCTCAGCCACTACTAGTTGGGTGCCAAGCATTTGTCTGTTGGTTGGCTTGCAGGGGTCTAAAGTTGCGCGGGGTTTATATCAGTCATCTCGCGCTCAGGTCATTCAAGCCTTTCTCAAAATTTACTCGTCTTTCATGATTTTAAATAAACCGGATTCGGAGAGTTTGCGATTTCCCAAAAAACAGCCGTTTCACCATCATATCTTTCCGCCCAGAGGTTAAGTGTCGAAAACAATGCCTATGTGGAGTTGCGATTTTCTGGGTTGCACAACCCCAGCAGTCCGTAATCAAGGCGATTGCGTGCTTTGCAACCGTCACCTATGCGCTAAGCATATAGAACCTGCTTTTCATAAATGCCCTAAGTGGGAGGTAAGTCAAGCTTGCCTGCAAAATTGTCAATATAATTGCTAATCTGTATATGCTGTTGCACAGGACGCTGACGACTATGACCCCGCGGCTCGAGCTGCGGAAGCAGATGAGCTGACAGTTCTCATTAAGAAAATCAATACTATTGCGCTGGCGACCAGAGCCAGTGAATTGCGTCAGGGAATATCTTGCTCAATCCCACCGCTCTTTTACGAAAGAGAAAGACGAACCACAGTGATGGGTGGAATGAACTACCATATTAGCATCTGTTTCGATGATGGTGTTGAGTGGATTGCTCGCATCCGCAGGTTTAACGCTACATCCCCCCACCATACTTACGGGACTATATAGTCCAAAGTGAGGTTGCTACTCTCAAGTTCCTTGAGAAGACTGCCGTACCCGCTCCGAGGGTTTTCGATTTCGCCCTAGAGAGTCCCGACAACCCTGTCGGAGTTAGCTATATCCTAATGGAGAAATTGCCTGGCGCGTCTCTGAGATGGGGTGACGACGTAACTCAAGAGCAAAAAGTAAGGGTGATGGGAAAAGTCGCTGAGATATTCATTGAACTTAGAAAATATCCGTTCGATTCTCTCGGTTCCTTGGTCAACCCCAAACATCCCCAGGTTGGCTCATTTTCCCGAGAGTCGCTGACTGACTTTGAGCAATCCAAAATGCGACCAATGGGCCCGTTCTCATCGTGGAAGCAATACCATGAATCCTCGCTACGATTAATTCTTGACTTGATTGTTCGAGGGGAGCTTTACTCTCTACAGGCAGTGGATGCTTATTTGATACATAAATTCCTTCTTGATCTGCTTCCATCTGTCCTGTCAAAGGCAGCTCAAGATGACGACCCAAAATACTACTTGAAACACGCCGATGATAAGGGAGATCACATACTGGTCGACGAAGATTTTAACATTACTGGAATTATCGACTGGGAGTGGGCATACACAGCACCTCTAAGCGATGCCTTCAACTCACCGATTGGTTTCCTGCCAGTTAGCCAGTTTTATGACGGTGTCAATTTTCTAGGCGAAGACGAAACTATATTCGCCCGCCTCTTACAGGAAAAGGACCATCCACGTTTGGCAGAGTCAGTCTTGACAGGCCGGTTGCAACATAGGTATAAGTTCTGTTGCGGCTATGATCTTACTGACTGGAAAGGATTCCTTGGTCTCTTCAAAGGGCTCCGGGAAGCCGTGAATGTAGACACCGAGCTCAGCTGGGATGATTGGAAATCTGTTGCTTTACAGCGATATCGTGACGATGATGGCCTGCAGCTGCTACTGACTCGTTGATATTCACGGTGGTAACTCATTAGTTCCCTAAAGTTAGCTAGCATCTCACTTATTTATAAGGTCACTTGGGGCTAGTTGCACTTAGAGTAAATATATGGTCATTCGATAGAACGCATTACGCTGTAGACCGAAAGGGGGAAGGCTGTATGCTTCCTATTTAAGATTGAGAGAAACCGTGCCTCGAGAAACCTCTCTACTTCTTTATCATCATGTTAGACTTCTTCTCGGACACTATCGCCATCTAAGGAGCAGAGGACTGCTGAGAGAAGGATTGTTATCTATTAGTTCGCCTCCAATTTAAGTTGTTGGATCCGCGTCCGTTTGGTCCCGGGGATGGACAGGATTCTCATCGATAACGCGTCATTGCCCCTAATTCCGTCGATTGAAATCCCTAGGAACATGGATATTTACCCGCTCAAGTACCCGACCGTCTTAAGCCATCGCGTAGCCGGCAGAGTTGTGGTCATATAGGCCAACAGCATGAGCTGTGGACGGCAGCAGGGCGGCAGTTGCCAGCTGTATGCGACTGATCTAACCCCGCGACATCTTTGTTGTTATCTCTATTGATATAGCAACTTTGTGGTTACGTATCTCCCTGGGGTGCTTCAAGGTCCCAGCTATGTTGGCAGCGTGAAGATCTGTTGATTGACATTATTAGAATGTCGGTTTGGCAGCCCTCAGTAAGAAGATAATACTTTCTCCGGAATCAGTGCAGTAGCCAATCACGCCCATGCTCGTCCTATAACGAATCCATGTCTCGAAGTAGCAAAGTCAAGGGTATTCAGAGGGATCTCCGACCCTGAATGTTCATCTTCCTGCTGGACAATGGTTGTAATCCTAATTCCAGATTCATTGCCATTAATTGGCCAGGCTGGATTCTGGTCTCGGCTATCAATCCCTTGCTGTGTACTAGGCCCTGTACCGACCGTTTGTGCTGATTTTGTAGCATAGCTCACGCACAATGGTGACCTCAGCACTTTTGGAAGACTGGGTAAACTAGCACATATCACTCCCACAATGATTTCAAGTCCGGAATATATAATAATCCCAACGGAATCGACTGGACAGGATTAGCTTCCATATTATTCAATTAGTGAAGGGACATACTTGAAGGGTTCTTAGAGTCAGTGAAAGGATTTATAAAAGGAAGCCTTGCAATGCTGATGGCGACCACCCTAATGCAAAGTAAGCATTAGCAACTGTGAAGTTGACATGACAACTAGAGATGGAATACTAACACAACGCCTACAGTGAACATCGAAGACGCCAAGAGTTTCTTCCGGAGTGGGAGCTGCAGGTGTGCAATGAACGGGAGTGGGAAGAATATCAACCAGATATCTACCAAAATACCCACAACCGCACTCGCCCATACTAGAGCTCGAAAATTGACGCACCGACCAGAGTGTTCGCCATCCCACATTAGCCAAAAATAACTGATTGGCGTACATTGAAACAAATTCGCCAGAAGAAAGGCAATGCCATCTGCAGCGAGCAGCCCAATGGTGTAGAAGATAATGACCTCAGCCTTAGCCACGCGAAAGATGCGGAGATAGAAGCATAGGATGGATAGCCTGACTAAGACTCGGGCGACGGCATATACGCTGCTAGCAGCTAAAATGCCCTAGATTGACTTGGATTAAAACAGTAAGGAATCTAAAGCTTCCAGGTGCATGTACATACGATGAAAATGCTATTAATGTTGTCCTGTGCAACAGCCCATATATCAGTCCCAAGTCCTTTCGTCTTGACTGCTAACAGTTAGCCATTTACTGCTGTTCCCGAGTATCCAGACCATAAACATACTCCAAGATATGATAGCAGTGAACGAAACGCAAGCAATCTGTCTAAAAAGTTAGCGCAATCAAAATTGAGCGATAGGGGTAACTTCAAGCACCAGAGCCGCTATACTAGCATAGTCGTCCCACCACAACTTCATTCCTGATTGGAGTCGCACTATGATCCTCAGTAAGACTATTATTACAGCGACCGCCGTGAATGTAATCAAGATGGACTCAAAAGACTGGTCGGTATTAGGCGCGATACCGCACTGCGCTGATATCACGTTTTGCGTGACTTTGCAATCTCAATATCATCAGCGATAAGCTTCTCTCAGATTTCAAGGTTGAGGAGGGGTACAGTACGCAACGCCTCCCTAACTGTGCACTCTTTTTCTACGCATGAAGAAACCTGAAGACTGAGTTCCTTGTCTGCGCATTGACACGACAGGTCCAACACGTTGCAAGCTGAGCTTTTGAGGGCGATGAAGAGACAAGTAACCTATTGGGAAAGGTGTATAAGACAAGTCTTACCAACGAATCATCAAGGGTGGCGAGGGGTAGAGACACTCACAGCACATTGAGGTAACGAACTAGCCATGGTATGTTCGATGACAGATATCTTGAGCGATGAATGTATGACCCGGTGAAATTGATGGTGATGTTGGAAGGTTCGAGATGCATCGAGAATCTGGAACGAGGCTTCAGAGCAGATTAGCCTTTTGAGAGATTCCTTTTGTACACCTAGATGTTCATGTCGCATGCCTCATGTCATCTATATAATAAGCCTCTTTGTCGTATACGGAGTTCTGATGTCTACTAGGATGGGTTTCGTGACATAAGTACCCTGACCTTGTTTGGTTGAACAGCAGGAGAGAGAAACTAGAGGCGTAGCCAGCTTGTGCAGAACAAAAAAGTAAAAGGTACTGTCTAGCGCATACGTTTTGGAGACAAAAGTGCATATAACGTGGCGCGGGCAACGTGGGCGCTATATACCAAACCCTGTAGATCCAAGCAGGCTCTGACACTATTCATCCAGCGCTGAGTAGTACTCACGCGTGCCGGTGACCGATATCACACGGTAGTAGGTAGGCTTCAGGTAGAAAAATATTACGCAATGCAGCAGTTAAAACCCCAGCGTACCAACGGAGGGGTTTTCAGCACTGTATTTCGGCTATTCTTACCTTTACAGATTGATGGGATTTCGCGTTTCCGTAGGGGTTGAGGATAAAATCAAATAGGGAATTTGTTAAGCTTGTTAAAAAGAAAAATAAAATAAAAAAAACCTGCCAAAAAGCTACCTGCGCGCAGGTAGATGAAGCTATTGTTAGATTGACAGGTATAAGATGTTCTCCGAGATCGCGACTAAACTGCCGACCGACACCATTTCTCCTACCCCTGACCATATACCCTTCGTTATTAGGAAATGACGAATCGCAAGTTTTGCGTGGTCTCTATCGTCACACTGTATTGCACTGTTCCAAAACTGCAACAGTGCACTCGCGTGCTGACTCCAAATTAAACTCTGGTGCAGGATCAATGGCATAGCCTCTATGCAGTTATGTTGCCCTCTTGTCATCTTACAACGTGGCATTCGCTTAGCCGGGGGCTATGGTAATGCTTGTGATTATGTCTTGGGGGCCGATCTTGGGGTGTATCGTCAAGATATTACAGATGCAACAAGGGATCAAGCATGTTGATGGGTATGTGTGCTTGTTTGGGCGGAGGGTAACTGTCTAGTTAATAGACCATAGAATCTATATATGATTAGGATCTCTAGATATAGTGTTCCATGTTCCGCTCAATAAGATACGAATTATAACCCAAGTTGGCGAGGTTCGTAGTCAGGGAAAGTAAGAAATTAATTGAACGCGATAGAATCTAGTGAGCTTCTGGTGAGAAAGTAGCTACGTCTTTCACCCCTCCTCTGTGCTTACTCTGCCTCTGATATTCTACGTCGCCCCTCTCCCGACGGCTGAGATAATCAATGCCTTCAGCATCTTTCAACCGACACGATCGATCAACCCCTTACCCTTCCCTTACTTTCCGTCTTTGCCAATTGGTGCCCCGGGCCGTCCTTTCGAGCCGAGCTCAATAAACTGCCCTTTAGACCAAGCAATCGAGTGCTCACTGGCATCATCTGTCCTATCCCTGGTCTTTCCACGCTTCTTCACGGCCTGTTCACTAGCTTTCATAGCTTCTCGTTTCAAATATCGTCGACGCCTGGCTTCGCGCTGATCAAGAGCCGGTCTAGCAGTTGCTTTGTCAACCGCGCGCATGTGAGCCTCATAATAGTCCCAGCCCATCCATCCTTTAGCTATTTTAGGCACAGGTCGGTTTCCAACGTCCTTACATGTATCCCTATTCCATGCCGGGGCAGGAGGTGGATTACCGTTCCTGTATCCGTACAGATAGTACATTATTCGCTCAACCTCTAGCGGCGGGTGTGCCCTTAATCGGAGGTCGAGAATATCAACATATGTCCTTCTTTCAGTGCACTGAGAAGACCCACCATCAACCGGGCTATTTTTCCTATGACTTCGTGAATCTTGTCGAAATTCTTGCGACATGGGTCCTTTTTTTCGATGCCCTGGAGATGGCTAGGCGCTGCAAGGCATGCCTTCGATCTTGTAGCATCCGGCGGTGGCGGTCCATGGAATACGGAATCGCCGGGAGAGTTTTCTACTGAGTAAGTGGCCATATTTGGCGCACTCAAGACTGATATGTAATCTTCCGGTTGCGAAACCTCTTCTTCATTCGATGCCTTTGGTTCGTACGGTACCAAAACCGTCTGGGGATTCGCCATATCTGATGCGTGCCCTGCATTGGGGGACGTCCAGTTCGGAGAGAGCTTTAGACGCGTCGCTTCTTCTATCAACTTCCTTACGTGGTATGAATTCTCTTCATCGGAGCAAGTTTGATTAGGGGGCTCCTCTTTCATCCCTGAGGGATAGTGCAAAATCTCTGCCAGGGTGAGAACCCCTATGCTACGACTACACCATACCAGACCATCCCCATGATACCACCCACAATAACGGCCACTGGGGCGGAGATGTTAAACCATTGGCCTCCAACGAATGATGTCGCAGTCACAACAATCCACCAAGGGTCTAACCCAAGCGAAGAACCTGAGGTGACAGTTTCGCTCAAAATGCCCTGCTCCCACAAGCGATAAACAGCAGTATAGATAAGACCTACAGCCGCAGCATTGACCCCCCGCAAGCCAGATATAAACCACTGGCGATTGCGTAACGCCTTCCACAGTCTTATCGTACCCGTGTGCAAGATAACACCCGGGGCGAAGATCGCCAAATACCCAATGACTGTGCCGGCAGCGGGATTCAGATTTCCAGATACTGCAAGCGCTCCGAGATAGACGGCGAGGTTGAAGTTAGGACAGGGAAACACTTGACAGATGGCTAGGCTGAGGAGGAAGTCGCGGGACGATACCCAGCCTTCTGCGACAACATACTCTCGCAATAGGGGGATCACTACGGGACCGCCTCCAAAAATGATCGTTCCTGCGAGATAGAGGTTAGAGAAGACACTGAACTCGAGCGGAGGGGAATGCAGCGTCCCCCGTAAAACCATAATAATAACGAAGCTAACTATGAAGCAGGCGATGACGGCGACTCCAAACTTCCAGGAGAACATGTAAAACTCCAGATTTGCTGGAACAATGGGTTCTGCGTCTTCTTCGATGACTGGGTCTGCGGCGTTCTCTGTAGATGCTCCCGGTAGTGGCTCTTTTCTAGATGCTCTACGCAAGAACGTAGTTGAGCCATCCTGAGGCTGAGAGTCCTCCTGCAACTCCACCTGGTCGCAGACTTGCTGCTCCTCGCTCCCAACATTCGTCGCATCTCGCGGACCAAAGAGACTGAATTTCGCAGCCCTGAGAGCATGTTGGCCCCACCTGTGGTTCCAGCATATCGTTGCTGCCCCGCCAATGACCATCAAGACAGGGAAATAACAGAGTGCGTTATACAACATCTTAGCGCTACCGCCCAAGAACACTAATATCCTTGTTATCTTGTCCGTAATTGCCTTCTGTGAGAGTTGTACAGCCACGAGCGCGATAATGTCGACCGTGGCAGCGTTCAAGCCGGAGAGGAGCGCATAGACTGATACTAGATAGTTTAGATAGCATCGTTTGATTGTTTGTTTGATTTTCTGTTTAGTATGGGCGGTATTAGGCTAGTATTCCCCTCTTCTACGCTCTGCCAGCGCGAGGCACCTTGTGGATGTATGCCAGTCATCCGCCCGCGTTCATAGCCAAAGAGCCTTGTCGTCTTTTCGTGAGGACCCGGATTTGGCACATCTGACCATGAGTGGTATCACGATGGGTGGCCTAGTACTTGGTAGGTGCAGCTACACATGCCATTGGCCTGGATCTTGCCGTTACCATCGTTGGCTGGGAGTTCAGCGTGTGGCTTGGCGGTTAGCGTAGTACTCGAATGCTCAGCCCCAGTTAGCTAACTCTACATCGTTACAGCTACGTTGCGGGGAACACTAGAAACTCCATTCAGCTAACTGAGCAGCGTTTTAGTTACTTAGTAGATTTAGGCCCAAACCGCAAACCATGCCATGTGTTATTTGCAATCTCTTCCAGGGGCGATGGAAGATATCAAATGCCGCCGAGAGGAGCCGGGGCTTAAACCGAAACCACATTGTCTCTAATCTAACCTGGGATGAGATGCGGGGTTCAGCGAAGACGTGTTATGGTTGCGAAATTCTCATATCCGGGTGTCTAGGGTGTTTTCATCAGCATGGGGTCCGCGAGTCAGATATATTGCAGGCGGTCATCAGATTTTACTACCCGCTTTGGGATGGCCATATGGCCGAAGGCGACGCAGACAAAAACTTGACTTTTCTTCTCAAAGACGGGCGAAGTTTCGAAGTTGAGCTATTTTGTACCCCGGGTGATGAATGCCCTGTCCCAGATTCATGGGACTATTTCCCCGTCTCACACAGACCGTCGTCGCAGACGAACTCCGAGGCCGCAATAGCTACGATCAAGGGCTGGATCTCAGATTGCATCATCAACCACTGCCCATCGGAGAAAGGCTTCTGTGATTCGCCTGACCTCCCATATCTCCCGAGTAGGGTGGTGGAAGTTGGTCTGGCGAATGGAATAATGAAGCTTATCGAAACGAATGGCGCAAAGGGTAGGTACGTGTGCCTCAGTCACTGCTGGGGCAAAGGCCAGATCATCACAACTACACGATCAACCCTAGAAAAACGTAAAAGTGGCATAGCCTGGCATGATTTATCACAGACATTTCGAGACGCCATATGGCTTACCAGAAGACTCGGTGTTCAATACATTTGGATAGATTCTCTCTGTATACTACAAGACGACTCGAAAGACTGGGCGACCGAATCTGCTAAGATGTCTTCTATCTACAGCAATGGCTATCTCACAATCGCCGCTACACATTCTGAGAACGGCTACGGGGGCCTCTTCTCGCAAACGGAAGATTTCGAGGTCTGTGGAAAGACCCCAGATGGGGAAGCGTACCGACTGTTCTTTCGCGAACGCATAGATCATCACATTGAATTAACTGATAGCACCGATATTGACACAAGAGACGGCAAGTTCTCTGTTGGTCACCCAACCGTGGCATATCACCCTCTCCTGACAAGAGCATGGGTATACCAAGAGCGCATACTGTCGACTCGTGTTATCCACTTCGGCAAATACGAGCTCTTCTTCGAGTGCAGGTCCTACATCATCTGCGAATGCGAAGGAATCCAATCTTACGGCATGTCTGGATCGGCTCCGAGGGCTGTGGTCAAAATTGAGTATGCTGATGCGGTCGACGATTACCACAGTGGCGACAAGCAGGAGCTATACCAGTTGGAACGCATGTGGCGGACGATTGTATGCTCCTATACCCCCCTCCGGCTGACTAAGCTCAAGGACCGTTTGCCAGCTATCGGCGGCCTGGCGAGGAACGTAGCAAGGCGGCGGAAGTCACGGTACTTGGCAGGGCTGTGGGAAGATACACTCAACGACGACCTGCTGTGGGTAGTACACGCAACATCCCAACACAAAAACCCGAGAATCTATCCTCGGAACGCGCCGACATGGTCCTGGGCCAGCGTGGAAACTTGGGTCTTATACTGGGATGAAATCCTTTTCCTGGATGAGGACGGCGCCCGGAACTATGAGCGACCACCTCACGAGCATTACAGTAAAATAGAGACGAGTAATGTCACCTGGTCGTCTTCCACGGCAGTGGATGAGTTTGGTTCGATCGAATGTGGATTGCTGAAGATATCTGGCCTCGTAGCAAGAGGTGTATTAGAGCGAGAGACCGAACATGACCGCGGTGGAGAGGATATTATAATCCAGCACTACGTAAGATTTGCGGGCATACGGCTTCAAATCAAAGCAGACTACCTTCTAGACTATAGTGGCCCTGCTCAGACTAACCATGGGACCGAAGTATTCTGTCTTCGTATGAGCCGCATTCAGGATGGCTCAGCTGACCACCTGATATCCCTTATCTTGAGGAGGTCTCCTGAACATGACGACTTGTTTGAACGGATCGGAGCCCTAGTTATTAGGGCGAGGCCTGCTCCCGTCGATTCAGTTGGCGAAGTGTTCGAGGGTGCAGATTTATGGACTGTAAGTATAATATGAATGTAGCAGAATGGAGTTTTGTCCCATAGCCTCCAGACCTGTTGGTTCCAAGCGCTTCCTCGGTAGCTCTGTTAAAAGATCAGCTGGTGGACCGGGTATGCTCCGAGAAGGGTGAAAGAGGGCAGCGAACGAAGTGGAAGGGGCATCGTTCGAGGCAGGAAAAGCAGCATAGTGCGGTAGGTTTAGGGTTGGGAATTAGTATATACTAATTAGTATTTCTCAAGTAATACTAAATACTAATTAGTATATACTAAGACCCACTTTATACTAGTTAGTATTTTAAAAGCTATATTAAATATTAATTAGTATATATTAATTAATATAGCTTAAT
>NPFG01000229.1:0-60287 GCA_002288965.1 Xylaria sp. MSU_SB201401 | reverse complement strand
ATTGACTTGACCCAGGTCGCGGTGAGTATAGGACTCGAACCGCAGTCTCAGCATTGCGTGTGTCCCGAGGGACGAGGAAAGTGGAACGGGCGCCCATACAGCTAGACTAACGAACAACGCTAGCTACCATGTAAAATCCCAGTGCACTGGTTGACATGACCGTTGTTATCTGCGTATATAAGCGTCTGTTTTCAACAAAAACCTAAAGAAATTAGCAGATTATTAAGTTTATAACCTTTTTTTATTTTTAAAAACACTAGCTTATTATAACTTTACTTATATTTATATTATTATAATGCTTTTAATAATAATACACGTTTAAAGTCTATAGTAATAAACTTTAGATATAAAACTTTTATAATAATAAGTAGCTTATCTTTTAATATTAACTTATTTATATTACTAATAAGGCCTAAGTAGTACAGGTTATAAGACTTAAGTCTTTTTTTCTTTACCTATTAGCCTAGCTATAAGCCTACCTTTAATAAAAAAAGGAAGGCTTAAACAAAAAATATATAAGCGGAAGTAAAGCAACTAGTTAAAAGGTAATATAATATAACTCTTCTCTTTAGCAGGCTAAACGCCTTTAAGTTTGACTAGTAGCATATATAAAGAATAAAGGACTATAGTAAAGCAAAGTAAAGCAAAATAAAAAGCTTTAAGGCTAGTTATAATAACGTTTTTAATACCTTTAAATTTAATTAGCAGTATATATAAAAAACAAGGGACTATAATAAAGCAAGGTAAAATAAGATAAAATAAAAAGCTTTAAAGCTAGTTATAGTAATATTTCTAATATTATAAATATAAAAAGTACAAGTTTAAAAAAACTGCTAAGTTTAAAATATCTAAGTATTTAAAAGTCTTTAATATAACAACTTACTATATAAAATAGTTAATAAAGATATTAATAAGTAAAAAAGGGTATTAAGTTGCTAGGTAAGTAGAAAACTTAGTTTTTTTTTCTTATCTTTATAATAAAGAAAACACTAAAAAAACTATTACTAATTATTTTAACTATTATATTATTATTATTATATTGTTATTACGTTATTATTATGCTATTATTGCGTTAGATTATAACGCTGACAAAAATACCAAAAAATTATTACCAACTATGGGCTACTTATACTAATTATATTAATGGGGGCTGGTATATAGGCTGTGCTCGAACATTAGTAGAAACGCCACCTAATTTTGGTGTAGTGTCTACTGTGTAGGGAGCAGGGTGGATTACGGCCACCCCAGGCTGCATCTACGGCTAACGCAGGTGGGCCGCAAGGTTGTTCCCCTCCCTCCCCCACACAGAGTCGAGTATACCAAGTACAGTAGTAGGTAAGTGTAGATTCATACCTACCTAGGTAGGTTGTTATGCCTGCCTAGGTACCTACCTGCTACCATAGTTCCTTATTTGCTTACCTATTATCTCAGGTCTGTAGATGGAAGATAAGACTAAGGAACAACAGTGTTTTGCATTATGAATCTATTTAATTCTAACGCCTGACTGAACGAGGAACTGCGTCTGTTACTATTGCAATGCTTCAAAATTCTGTCCCCCAGATATCTCGTTGTCTCTATTCTGGGACGGATTCTCCCGCTAGAGCCGAGAATGGCAGCTTGACTTCAATGTGAGTTCGTCAAAGAGTGCTCTTGGGTACACTCCAGTACTGCCCCTCGGGAAAGTCGATATCAGCATCCTCCAGTTTAAGAGCGACTTGCCATCGTCCCAAGTTCGGCCAGAAATTCTCATGCGGTACACCCATCAATTCACCTTTTTCGTTCTTCTGCGATAGATCCGCCCAGGCTAGACTTGTCCTCTTCGTGGCTATGGCGGGGTCTATCTTACACCAGCGGTCGGTACCCGGTAACTCGCATTGCGATCCATTCCCTGCTGGCAATGGGGGTTGCACTAAACACGGGTCTACACCGAAATATTTGAGCCAAGAGGTAGCAAAGGGTAGTGTGGGTGCCCAGCGTATCGGCTTGAACGTTGCCTGGAAAAGCGGCATTTCAGATGGCCCGGATTCTGATGCATCGCCAGTTATGTCATGCGGGTAGACCAGTAACCTGGTTGCGCCGCCTCCAAGGTCGTGCCATTCGAAGCGCGCTAGATGCTTGGGAATATTCCAATCTGGATGGTCATTTGGTTAGCATTCCGTAAGACGCGGGTCCAGTAGGACTTAAGCTCCGTGATCCTTTCAAGCTAGCTCAGGGGGGGGGGTTGACGGAACTGGTCCGCCCATTCCAACAAGTGTGCTTCTGTGAGACGTAGATACGGCTGATGCGTGTATTCTTCTTTGCCTTCCGTTTCCCATCTGCATCTACCTCGTACTTGAAGGCCCCAGGAATAACTATCAGCTCATCGTACGGTCCAACTGGGCTCTCGGTATATTTGATTGCTTGAAGCTGGCTGATTCCCCCTACATGTTTCCCAGATGCAGTCGGCCATGCATACGCTGAATCTCTTTCGAGGGGCGAGTATGCATGTTCCGGTAGCTGCCCAGCCTTGGAGAAGAAGCTTATCATGTACATCGTTCCCTTCAGCCTCCAAGGGGCAGGTGAAGGTATGATCGGTGCGTCATCACCCATTTTTCGTCGTCGCTACAGAGCTGGCGGTGATGAAGATCGGATATTGCGCACTCAAGATGGCATTTGACTGCCGCTTTGTTGAAGCAATGGTGAAAGGAGCGCGAGACCACATTCTATGAACCGGTGGTAGATCCATACAGGCAATATCCTGGCGTTCATGCACGAACGCAGTTGTTGGTATTGCAGCAGTTTGCATGGGTTGAAATGCGTCACCGAGATAGGCAAGGTCAGTGTGATGGCACCAAGGACAAGGAGGGGAAGCGGATGGGGAAGTCGAGGAACGCCACCAGCCTCGGATCTATCTTTCGCCGCTAATCTCATTTCGGATTTGTCGTTTGTTCTCTTGGTGAGGAGCATGCCGATCAGCTTGCCTAGTCAGTGGTGTTCAGATGTAGGTATGTGCAAGTTGTGTCTTGCTGCCTTGGCTGCGTCGTATGGAGGTGGGCAGCCGAAGCTGTCTACACAAAAATCACCGCCATAATTAGCCAATAGGTGCTTAATTGACGCCACCGTTAGTGGTGGATTTCGATGATGCCAAGGATTTCCTGAGTCAAGACTAGAATTACTGCATTAGTAGGTGCGTTCTAAGTCATCACGCCACAACGCAAAGTACAAACGGCAACAAGGAGAACTAGATACCTCCTTCGGTGTCTCCGCGCGGCTCAAACCCGCTTGAGGTGGAACTCGAAGTGAGCCGGTTGAATATCTACTCTAAAATTTAAACTATCAGCACTTTAAGTAGAGGCTTCGCTGGGGTCCGGTCTGGTCACCACCATATTGCCTGTGAAAGAATGAAGAGACATAAAAAAAAGGGAAAATAAATTTCCAACTCGTCTGTTACAGGAGTAGCTATGTGTGCAAGCTCAGGCTATAACAAGGACGCTATGCGTATATAGTAAGGCAATGATCACCGGATACGGCACCGGGAGTCGTGTTTTTCTCGGCTCTGCTCGCAAAAGGTTCCTATTCAAGTAATACCTATTGAGTGACGTTAATCAATTCTCCACGGTTCAACAACATTTTATTTCCTGCGAAGCGGGTTTGCAATTTATTTTGAACTAGTAATTGGTTATTTTCATAAATAAGTCCATCAAAACTAGTATACACCGAGGTCATAGTAGGGAATCGATCGCTAGCCTAGCTAGTTAGTACAAAGCAAAACCGTGATTATCGCATCGGACTATTCACTGCTTTAGCTGTCGGCTAGGAGGCTCGAGTAGAGTGAGTACACAGTAGTGAGTCTCCAAGAAGCTTCTGAGATTAGTATGATCTATTGTATACCAGCTGCAGGTTGGCGTGGGGCAGGTAGTCGTGCCCAGTTTTCCTGACCTGTATTTGCTCCTACAGATACATAGCTGGCTCAAGTTGCGATAAGGCAGGGGATCAGTAGAATGATCCAAGGTTAGGGGCCTGCGACAATCAGCAACGCGAACGAACCATGGATCGTGAGTTATCTGTGCGCACTCACCTCAACCCAGGGATCTATCGAGCCAGCAAGGACCGAATTAACAAACGCGCCCATGTCGTTAATATGAGAAGGAAAGAGTGCTCCCTGTAGTATAGGCGCTCCCTCGAACATCGGGTCGAAGAAGGGCAACATGGAGCCGACAAATGGATCTAAGTAGTTCTCAGAATCAGTAGTCTACTACTTGTGGTGTAGCTATGCTCTGACTTGACAGTAGAGAGGAATACCTTGAGCATTAGAAACCTCGTTAAACTCGGTGCTTTCTGCGGGCGTCATCACCGGGCTTCCACTTGAGCTCTCGTCGGACTCGGGTCCGAGGATACCGGGCAGGGCGGATTCGATGGCCGCAGCAGCTCGTTCTACTTCAGCTGACATCGGTGTTCGCGGACCCAAGAGGATTGCTTTCGATTGACGCAAAGTCTGCTGAATCTCGCTGAGCTCAGAACTGCCGATCTTGTCGCCATTTTGCTTTATATAAAAGCACAAGATACTCATAGCCAACAGATAGTCATGATTAAAGAAGCAGGTGACCCGCCACCTGACTGAGTAGAGACGTCCACCTGTTTTGAGCCCTTCGTGGATAGTTTGGTGTAGTTTGAGAATCTTCAGTGCCGCTGATACGGTCGTTTGCGTTGAATATGAATATCGGTCGTCCTTATGGGCTAGAGCTAAATAGCGCCAATGGAGAATCAACTGGGCCTTGTGATGATTCATCTGGATGAAGACACGTTGGAGAAGTATTTGGGGCGGGTCCCGAATGGAGTTCGGGTCGAACTTTATTCTGCAATACTCCGGGATTTTCGTAAACATTTCTTCAAGCTGTCGATCAACTTGTAGAACATGAGCGTAAGTGGGTGGATGCGTGCTCGTGACGACCTCAGTCACGGCAGTACTGTAGTTCGCTGGGGTTAGCAGCAACTCCTTCACGTGGGACAGGAGGGCGTTCAGAAACATCCTTGTATCGAAAGACATGAAGACCCTATGCCAGGGGTAACATACTACATGCGTCCGGTCCGTAACTTTGCTAGTACTACTAACATTGGTGTGGGGTCGTTATCCGGTCGCGACGGCGGCAATTCAGTTGTATCGGGACTAAAATCGCTGTCGAAAAGGTTCCGCGGTTCGGCTGTATCAACAAACGCGTCGTTAATCAAGCGTGGTAATCCGAGTTGCCCGGCCGTCGCAATATCTGTTACCGAGACGTATTGTCTATTAGCTTAAACCGAGATGACTTGATTGATTCTCAGTCAATAAACTGGTGCCGTGTACACAGCAGCTTACTACAATGAGTTAGTGACACCATCTTGTATTGGCTGGCATAGTCTTTTATATACTAACCCTAAATGAAAGAGCATCGCCCACAAGCGACGCCTTGATTCTCCCTCTATCTTCGTCAGCCCAGGCGCCAGCGGTATATTTTGGGGACTATACCATATGGTGTAAGATTTTTGAAATGGTGGGGGTCTCTGTGATACCCCATACGAACTTTCAAGGAAACGGCGAATTAGTTTCTCTCGGTACAAGTGGAAGGGATAGGGTCCGTCTTGGTAGATTGATCTGTTAGTAATACTGGGCGATGGGCCGACATACTTGCGAGATGCACTGTAGTGCTTAGAATGAGCCAAGCTTCGTTATTAACAATACGTCGTCGCATGAATTCTGCTGCAAAATGATGAAGCAAGGTCTCTATTACATAGGGGCCACACATCGTGTATTGCCCAAGTACCAAACACTGCACAGTCTTCTCACGATAGCTCGCACTAAGGCTGACGTAGTCTATTTGCGAATGGGACCGGATCAACTCAGCATCAAACTCTCGAAGGTTGATGGCAATTGAAAGAATGCTGAATAACAGACCGAGCCACATAACCGGAGCTTCCTGAGGGCGGTCCCAGAATGATGCATACTATCAAAACCAAGACTGTTAGCATGGTCTCATTTACTACGGATACTGGCAGCAGTACCTCTTTGAGAAATTCGCGTTTGTTGATGGCGCCTTTGTAAGAGATCAGTAACGGTGATTTTGCACAGCCGGAGGGGTTGACCAACATGACGAAAGCTCAAGCAGCTCAAAGCACTCCGACACAAGACAGTCAGCTAAATCTTTTGGTGGAACAGCTGCCAGGATCTCGTCCTTGGTACAACGCTTGCAACCATAGAGCAAGGGAGAATCCAGAGAGTTGATCGATGCAGGATCAGGTGTCGGGGAGACAGTTTTAGGATTATCCGGTTCGCCCAAATCTTCCTTCAGCTCGGCAATGGCGTCTAAAATAGTGTTCCAATGCGTCTGATCCTGATACTTTGTTTCTGTACTGTTTAGTTTCAAGCTGCCAACGTCAGTCGGTGCAAGTGAATTGTCAGGCTCTGGGATGTTGGGAGACGGTTGTCCCATTGCAAGAGGATCTGCCCCTTCATTCTGATTTATATAAGAGACCACAAGATTTTCCAGGTGTCTCAGCCTATCTTGGACACCGGCCGGAGGCGTAGAGGGAGCATTGTTGGCAACATAAGTGCATGAAGACCCGATTCCACGTTTCTATGTTCTATTAATACTAGGGGAGGACCTCATGGGGCCGTTGCATACCTCGCAAGTTGAACAGGGGTGATTGCGATCGCATTTCAATCTAGCAAGGTGGCCGGTCAATGGTTGTCAGCAGGCCAACCAATTGTTATCTATTCCAAGACGGACGTACTTGCGACGACGGCATAGGTTGCAACTTAACTGTGGCTTGTCACGGCGTCGGTTTGGTGGTGGGCGAGGTCGTTGTGTAGCAGGATTGATACCCACATAGCTCGAAGTTGGTAAAGGGCCGGGCCCTTTGTATGGAGTGGACATGGTTGGTGACACTCAAGTAGGCACAACCGCTTGCAATGCTACCGCCCCTGTCTGCTTTAGGAAATATGGATGGAACCGGATGCTAGGTAGCCACTTGTTTCTAAGGGGGGTTGAGGCACAAGTATTTCTCATAGTAAAATCAAAGCGGACGGACTCTAGCATTGGCAAGAAATGGCACGTTGAGGCATGAGGTAAGCCTGGATGGGACCATCCGATCGTCCGAGCCAATCAGATTAGACATAAGAATTCCCCGTTATAAACTCCAAATATCATAACATTAGCTATCTAGATATTTAAGTTCGCTGATACTACTAGGATTTGGGTGCTACAGTGCTGGAAATTGAGAAAATCTGAGATATATATGTCACACTTCATCATCTCTCCCAGTGTAGGGCTCATATGCTTGTTCCCAAAGCAGTCGCTAATACTTTTACAGCACAGAAGAATTACTTCGTGACATGCTCGAAGCTTAAACTAGATAATTTCATTGTAGGTGGAATATACAGATAAGAGTTGCTTTCAGCCTCAGCACTCTACGACTGGGGCGGTGAGCCCTTGTTTACATGAGCAAGGCGTTGGTAGCCATTTGTCTAACCAAGTGTGATATTAGATAATTATGATTTCTTGGGTAATTTCTATATTCTACAGTCTAGTGCATTGTGTACTTGTTTAATCATCATGTGAATTGGCCGTAGTAGCTTCATAATCATTAGCCTGGGTAGAGATGCAGTTGTCAGGGTAATGTTTAACAACAAACGTACTACCACAATGCTCCAGTAGACTGAAGTGTTACTTGTATCTCACCCGGATAACTGGTATTAACCCATGATCATAGCTATTCCAACACCTTCAGAAGCTTTGGGACTTGGTCCCATGAGACAGAAATGTTAAGGTTTTGATGCTAATGCTTTAAGCTAGGATTGAGGAACTGGAAGAATGAAATTCTCTGAAGGGCACTCCCCATTTCTTTATAGGCTTGCTTTCAATGAAACCAGACTACACCAAAATACGCGACGCATGCTTATTCTAGGTGCACTGAGATAGTTGGTGAAAGGTCAACAATGGCACAGCAATGGCAATGGTAATGGCACTTATAATGGTTGTGAATACAGTCCTAATGAATTAAGTAATATTCAATGGCAAGGCTACTGGCGTTAGCGCCAATGAAAGTAAACAGCCAGCCTAGCAAGTACCGGTATTTCAACATGCGCCCTCCAAGGTCAGGTAAAAACGGCACGCTGTCTACATCTTGTAGCAGGCTGGCTGTGACTCTCCCCGCTCTCGCTCCTTCTCTATTCTCCTTAGAGGTCTTTCATTGCATACCAACAGTCACACACATCCATCCTTCCGTTAACGATGGGCTGTACTGCGTCCCGCCTACCTCGAACTGTTCAAATACAGACAAGATCAAATAGCAGTATTGAAGTAAGATATCCTCCCTCTATTTATGCATCAATGACCGGATAACAGATAATTAACATATCTATAGGCGACCTTGTGCCAGATTCAAGGCCCTTTTTCGGTTAGTCAGCCACCTCGTCTCGTTTGCGCGTATCTGTGTACCAACCGCAGATTATCCTGCAACAAGAATTCTTCTACAGTATCCTGGACAGGAATAACCTAAACAATATTCATGATGAAACAGGAGCCAGCAATGGGGCAAGAGCCATCAACAGAACGGGACCCAGAATTGGGGCTGGAGCCAGGAGTGGAACAATTATCACTAGAGGAACAAGTGCCAGTAATTGAACAACAGCCAGTGGAGCAACAAATGCCGGTCATCGATTCGGTTGAAGAGTTGTTTGCAGACCTCGGGGGCCCACACGGCCGTAACATCAATGATAGTATGGACGACAATACAAGAATCCACTGCGTGCTCGAAGAATTCTTGGAAGGTCCGGTATCGCAGGATCCAGACTATCAATACCTTGTCCAGCATGCCCGGAAGTCTCTCGTTGAACGCTCATATTCCAGTGCTTATTTTCGCCAGCAACTGGCCCATCTAGCAGTTCAGAAGACCTTTTCTCGCAAGGACAATAGCTTTAAGGCCCGCCAACTCAAGTACCACAAATGGCTTGCTCATGGCTGTAAGCATGAATCATACCCCTTCCCAAACAAAGACCCCAAAGGCCTTCCTTCCACTACCCGAATCGGTACACTTGTGAGCCCCAAAGTCTGTGCCGCCTGTGGTAAACAAGGCGCAAATATGCGATGCCCTGACTGCTCTCTCCACGATGAGGCACACATCTTGGAGAAGACAGCATACTGCAACAAAAAGTGTCTTCAAGACCACTACAAGACTCACCAGAGAACCTGTGAATGCCGCAGAATGATCTATCATGCCGCGATCTTGCTGGTTAGTTATCAAAAGCCCTCAACTCCCCCCTTCAGCAGGTTTCAGGCCTCATTGCTCCTGCATGATCTCGGAGTGTGATCTGGACTTTAAATGTACTTGGTAGTTACTAATTGTTGAATGTAAATAGGACCACATGTTCAGAAGAATGCACGAGGCAACATATGCGTATCGGCTTGCCACAGCATATCAGAAGAATGGGCTGCTTTATCTGGTCGACGAGAATTTGGACCGAGCTGGAATTACGGGCCGACACATATTTATTTCGCCTCCAAAGAATTTAGCTAACTCAGAAGAGATGTACCTTGGTTGTGAGTTGGGTCCCCCCCTTTCCCTTTTTGTCCTTGAGGGCAGTGGTATGGATCTTGTTTATAGGTGAACAGAACCCGTTGTCTGTAAATTCTTTCTTCTGCACCACCCATATTATACTTTTACAGATTCTGATCTATACGCATGTTGCTAACTCTTGACCGAAGTGCTCATGTGGGCCCAGTCGGATGAGGTCAAGCTCTCTGCATCCTCCTTGATCGAATGCATGCTCCAGCGTAAGCCTTCCTACCAGGCAGTGATATGAGCATTCTTTCTGGACTAATTTCCTTTTTAAAACAGCCGTCTGCAAAGACATCAAACTAGTAGACTTTCAAGCAAGAAATGTTCTCACTCCACTTTGCCAAATGTCTGCAGATGGAAAGGTCTCCAATTTGAATTTTCACATACACACAGTTCTAAAACTCACGCTGAAGTCAGACGAAAAATATGCCCTTGACCTCACGGCGGCCCAGTTCGGCTGGAAGGAGACTCTTGCACCATGGGGTGCATGGTCTGGCTTGCGAGCCTACATATCAAGCACCGAACCCTTCAGAACTGGGTGCCAAAAAGCCAAAGAGTTTTTTGCACCTGATCTAACGGGTGTAGATAGAGTGCAAGAGGCAGCCCGAGCCAACTTGATAAAAGAGGTAGTCAAGGAATTACGCGGTTTCAGAGACCTTGATAGCCGCCTGAAGGCTGACGGCGAGGATTTTCAACAAACAAGACTGATGTTCAAAAGAATGATGGAGGCCAAGATTCTATTCACGATCAAGAATGAGTATCACAAGGATGAGTATCGTCTTTACCTGACTGGTGCTCCTAACTATGGGGTTCGCCCTGCTAAGGATTTAATTGATGTCCTCAAAGAAGGTGAGTCAATCTCTTGTTGCTGTGTGCAATCTCCTTCACCCCTAGTTAAGGAACGTCCGTGTTCTCCTGGAGTTGGTATCGTAATGCGAATGCTAATTAAACCATATTCTGCAGCGTGGATTTCTACAAAGGAGTATGATAAGCTCAAGGAAAGGGGAACTGATATGCGAAAATGGTGGCGCGACCGAGTCGACGGCAAGTTTAAAGAAGAACTTAATGCTTCGGGTCTCATTTAATCGATTAAACCTTGCAATAGCCTCTGTATACAACGGAGCTCAGTATCAGAAAGAAATAATCAGAGGAATCAGACATCAGTGTGATCCGATACATGGCAATAAGACTATCACGAAACTAGCGGCCCACCATGCGCTATGTCCGATCCCAGAAGCACTACGAGATGTGCGATGTGTTTGCATTCGACTTCTTTCGTTCAACGTATCTTTTCAACAACAATTGGCTATCATGCAAGATACCTTCAACAATTACAATATCTGTGAAGGCCTGAGGTGACTTCTTGCTATTCCGCTAGAGCTAGCACAATTTTTATGCTACGCATCCAGTCTATTGCAACTAAAAGGTGATTGTTCAAGTGGAATTGGTCTGGTAGAATTTTCGCAGATAGGTACAGCCCTTTGATTAGCAGAACTGTTATAACGAAATTTAGTTTGACTTTAACCTGGATTTTTCCATCGCACTGTGGTGAGAGCACTCTTGAGTAGCGACAACATTACTGTTCCTACACGATTGATAAATGCAGCTTGCTTAAACTGCGCTCTTCTTATTACGTCCTGACTCCGTTAGGCTTTGGTTAAATTACCAATTCCCAACTCAGAGCTGCGAATGAGGACCCGAGTGTTAATACATCGCTTGCTTACGCAAGGGGGTGAGGGGTCATGGAAAAAGAAAGAATCATAGCAGTCTTACCATGCACCCATGAGGCAATCCCTGAGATCCTGCTCGTCTCATCGTTCACCCAACCGAGCTAGATGGCGGGTTCGTAGACTGGGTCCGGGATACAACCATCGGGAATGGAGATCCCGGCTGCATGTAACCTAACTGCCTCCGTGCCCTTATGTCACTGAGTTTAAACTGTCACGATATGACCAAAAAGTCCTCTTGGGTCAATCATATGAACTATATACCAAGGTCAGACCGAACAACGGCACGATCCAAGCAGCAATAGCAGTACACTGGGCGTGGGTATTCGAGGGGCGACGGGTAGCGTGCAACCTCAGCAAACATAGATTGGCGGTGAGTTTTCTCGACTTACCACATTATTTATTGAACTTGATATTCTGAGCTCAACATGCCAACCCTAGTAGTTGATGCAAGCTGCTAACTTAAACCAATGCTCCCTGTAAAGATACTATGTAATGGTTTCTAAACAGGATCTGTACACTGCTGTGTTGGGCTAAAAATGGCTAGTTGACTACCCGATGTAGACATTGAGGGTATCATACGACATACCTGTTTCCTGTTGAGGAGTGTATGGGGTCAACAACCCAAACTCCGCAAAGCCATTTCTTCCTGCCGGGAAAATGCTAATATATCCTTGATGGTCATAGGATGCGGTTCTATGATAGATCTGGGATTCTAAGGTCCAGTCGGGCTAGTTCCGGGAGTGTTGCTGGTGGATGCTTGGTATCTCGATCTTGTCTTTTATCTCCGTTATCGGGAGTGACGGGGCTGGTTGAGCTACCTTCACCAACTAAATGTGAGATAATGGAATGGAACAATAGAATTTAAGGGGTACCTCTAGCTCTCCCACTATCTTTGTCGTGTCATTCTCCTGTAGCTACATGGTGAAATTCTAGGGTAGTATGACATAGATGAATAGCGCGCGGTCTCGCGACATTGATCTTGCTCGCGTCATGCTCTATTCGGAGACTCATGGCTCGAAACCTACCGAGCACCGTAACCGTAAGGTAAATACAACCACTGGGAGACCTTTCGTCCAAGCGCGCTGCCAGTAATCAGTCGTCAAACCGTCATCGGTCGTTAACCGCCTTCCGCCTCGGTTCATAGGCAGAGATAGTGCAACGAGCTTATAGCTTTCATCCCATTATCAGCAAAATTGCCCGCACAGTCACTCCCGTGTTGTTCCATACACACTATCTTGTGCAGCCCGCGTCATTAGAGGTGGGGAACCCTGTGTGTCACAAGATTCGATATTGCGGCATGCTGCTTTACAAGGCCCGAGAACACTAGGATGCCGTTCCGCCGCCCCGCCCCGATACGCATCCGGGACGGGAATAGGTAGCGGTATAGATAAAGATGCATACCCAGGTATTGAGCAACAACACTATCCTGATCGCACTATCGTACCCCTTTGCTTTGCCCCGAGGTACAACGCCGCTTTATTAATACTTCTGATCAGCCGGCAATAAAAATAAGATCAGCTTCAACAATACGATAGGGATATTCAGGGGGGAACTCACAAAGATTTGCCGAGACACTTAGAGTGGCCTTCGTAGATAAGGAGTACGTTGGTGCACCGCCTAGATATCTATAAGGCTTGATACATAGTCTAGGTCGCTCAGCCAGCTGCGACATGCAGTCGTTGGTATTAAACGCTGTCTACTGTCTATCTCAAGTACTATCGTCTTGACTTCCGATACTACAAGCCGATAAACCTACAAATACTTGATAACTCTCAATAATATCTGTCGTATCATACCAAATGGCGACAACAGCAGAGGTGTCTCAGCCCGCTGCGGCGCGGAGGAAGCCGAACTACACTCCCATTATATCGCAAGCTCATTCGCTGAATTTAAAACATGAGGTCTTCACACCTTCAAAGCATTTGGCGTTCAAGGAAATGCCAAAGGTCCACACGATGAAGGAACTTGGGTTCTCAGAGAGTATCGGTGTCTCCCCTATCGCCGTGTCTGAGCCGTTTCAGCTTTTCACAGAGGAAGCTGTCATGCAGATGAGGCGAGAAGCCCTCTCTCCAGAGGTATTCGAGAATTGCCAGTACTCTAGTAACCTTGCGCATTGTTATCTAAGAGGCTTTGCCAACAAGTAAGAACACCCACAATGTGTTGAGCTCTATACTAACCAACTGGAAACACAGGTACGCCCCCTTCGTATATGATGTATGGAAGAACCCGGAGACCCTTGCAATCGTCTCGAAGATTGCCGGTATTGATCTGGTCCCCGAGATGGACCTGGAGATAGCACACATCAATATCTCAGTCAAGTCGGAAGAGGAAAAGAGGGAAGAACTCGAGGCTGTGGCCGAAAGGGCGAATTACGAAGCCGATGAGGGAATCGGGGGTTGCCCTTGGGAGGATGACAAGCCCATCGTAGGTTGGCATACCGACAGCTATCCGTTTGTGTGCGTGACGATGCTCAGCGACTGCACGGATATGATTGGAGGAGAGACAGCCTTACGCACTGGCAAGGGCGATATCATGAAAGTTAGAGGGCCACAAATGGTAAGTAATCTCTGCTGGCGCTGCTATCTGAGCATCAAGATCTAAGGCTGCCTGTACTTGTATAGGGCTGCGCTGTGGTGCTGCAAGGCAGATATATTGAGCATGAAGCGCTTCGAACCCTCGGGACAACGGAGCGGATTACAATGGTAACTTCGTTCAGGGCCCGTGATCCCCTTCAAAAAGATGAGTAAGTCATCACCCACGATATTTCAGTATGATATTGCCCGATCGCTCTTCGAGAAAGAGTTGTGTCGGAAGTGCTATCTACATACCCCTAGTCAAGACTCCCATTTTAGGCGGACACTGATATCGAGCCGCGTAGCACCGTATTGACCACTGTGCGGCCGATATCCAACATCAATGATCTCTACAATCAATTTGCAGAGTACCGGCTCCAGATATTGGAGGAGCGCATCCGGATGCAACTAAAAGAGATTCGCGACCTTTCCGCGGCAGATCGCAGAGTGGCGACAAAGAAGCTGAAACGGTTCTTCAAGGAGCAGGAGGATTTTCTCGCACACATGAACAAGGAGATGGTCGACGACGAGGATGTTATTGTTGGCAATATTCAACAGGATCACATCATGTCCAAAAGCCCAAGCGAGCCGAGGAAACGACAGCGGCTAACATAGAACGTTAAGCCCCCCGATCTCATTCAGCCTCTCTGTCTCTAGTAGCCTGTAACTCACGTTCTTGGTTCGGAGCTCGTTTGCTATGTATGCTTGTACTGCATGGTATGACGACGAGCCCATTTGGAAGCACGACGAGCAGACACCTCGGAATGAGTCAACAGGTGTCTTATGCCACATATCCATGTACGTAGTCAGCACCTACTAGTATAATAGCACCCTCATTCACAAATCAATATTGTGTATTACTCAGTGAGTATGTACCTAGGTAGGTTAGGCGCCTAGGTGGATATGTATTAGGCTGGGGTGTACGCATTGGTGTCGGCGTGAGCAAAGGTCTCGTGTTAACTGCTTTTTAGGAGATCGGCGTGGTAGTCACGCATAATTATGGATAAGTCATTATCCTGGGCAAGATGCGAAGCCAACGGCGAACCTACACTAATTACACCCTCTAATTTTATGAGGTATTGACAGGTACTTAGATAGGTATAGGTATGATTACTCCTAGGTAGCCGATGGCGCGCTGACCTGCCTCTAACATTAATAAGCTGATAACTTCATTCGCCGGCTTGTCTCCGTAGACAAAAATTCTCTTTCCGGCTGCAGGGTGTTGCGGCTCTCTGGCACGATCACCAACGTGCTCACAGCAGCTTGAAGCTAGGCAGGGATGACCTGAGATTGCAGCCATCGTCGACGCTAACTCCACACGCTGTTTACACTATCGCCTATCCCCATCGCTGCTATGTAAACAAAACCTCTCACGACACCAGTTAATACCAGTACACGACACTTAGGCCCGATGATCCCGTTCGGCAATAGAGCGTCATCAATCAGATACCGGGTATCTACACCCGACCCGTGTCTAAAATTTGGCCTGGGAGCAGCGACATGTGTCATCGAACCACTGCACCGGTAGGCCGGAAGAGTGTTCAAGTCCGATCTAGTCTCGCCCAAATCGAGGTCGGCTGCTCGATTACTGCCATGATGGCATGATATAAAGCAGGCATCCTCCTAGGCTCTTAGTCCTTGTTCAGAACCAACGCTCCCCAAGATACTTACCTGCCCAATATGAAGAAGTCTGGGATTGTCCTTTCGTTGTCGGTCGCAGTAGCGACTGCTTATCCTAGCACCAGGGGGTCGTACCAACGAGTTTCGCGCGCTTTCAACCGCAACGCTGATTTACACGCCAACTGGCCATCATACGATCAACTACCTTTAAACTCTTCATACCCAACTAAAGCTGCTTGGGGCGTTTGGGGCACCGATGACGAGCTCGGCGCCCTAAACCACATCACAAATGATACCATCTTGGCTGCTTCGCAGACAATCCAGGAAGGGCGGGCATTTCCGCTGAATCTGAGACTCGACGTGCCTGATCCACCTTCCAATGCTGCCCGGAAACCGTTGAATCATCTTTACCTAGCACAGGACGGGTATACCGACGACATTCTTGTAATGAATACACAGATATCCACTCAATATGACGGTCTTCGCCATTACCCATATTCCACAAACAATAGCGTATTCACATACCAATGGTATAACGACCTCATTGCCGATTATGAGGACGTCATAGGACCCAAGCCCACCGAGGTTCTAGGTATCCATCTGGCGGCCGAGAAGGGGATAGCCGTGCGTGCGGTATTGCTTGACTTCGCGGGATGGATGGACGCGACTAACCAGACACTGGATGCGTTTACTGAGGTCAAAATTACGCCCGACCAGTTGGACGAGGTGGCTACTTGGCAGGTTAGTCCTCTGAATTGTTACTCTACTCGGCAATCACTGACTCTAGCGGCGTCAATAGAAAATGCCAGCAGATTGGTCGGAGCCCGCTGACATGCTCATTATCCGCACCGGATGGGTCAGACAGTATAATACACTCAATGCGACCCAGCGAGCACTACTCCCAGTAGAGGCCTGGCCTTATGTTGGCCTGGAAGCAAGTGATCGAACTTTGCGATGGCTTTGGGAGAAAAAGCTTTCATTGATAGGGGCCGACAATCCTGCCGTAGAATCGGTAAGTGACTTCAAGATGGGGTAGATAAACAGGGATTTAGAGCGGTTTGAATTTCTAGGCTAACCAATCATTGGCAGAGCTCCTTCAGCGCCATAATCGACGGTGACATGCGTAATCTGCACCAAGTGTTCATCGGAGGATGGGGTATGAGTATCGTCGAGTTCCTATACCTCGAAGAGGTGGCGCCTGCGTTGCACGAGCGCAACCGCTGGAACTTCTTCTTGACTATCCAAAATCTTAACGTGATATCGGGTATAGCGTCACCTCCGAATGCCTTGGCAATATTATAATGACGAGGAAAAGAACGAAAGGACGGTTCCATCGGCAATCGAGTCATAGCTTATGATAATGATCGTGTTACTACAATATGGCTGTTCAACATAATGCTCAATCCCCGCTATGATGCAGTCATTCTATTTCTATATCATATCAAGTTTATACCCTGTTGCAATCCCTGCCCGGTGGCCGCTTATACAAACGAGCGGGCGCATCATAGCGGCTTAGCCAATGCAAGTTTCCAGTCTCAGTGGCATTGGAGTCTTTTCGCTAATCCATAAAGATTCTTCATCCTTCATCCCTCGTCAACTTGAATCCATGTCGATTATACTCGTAGGTCTTCTCTGGCGTCTTGGTAGTATTTTAGGATCTGGGCAGCGCGTTCGGGGCTACGTGGCCGTATGTCGCAGGGGAATGGCAGCGGCTCCAGGATAACGTGGGCATTGGTCGCCTCAGTGTCGAACTCGATGACCTCTCCTGTTTTAGGACATCTCTTTCTGTCGAGATTGAAGCCCCAAAGTACGCCGGCGCCAGAGACAAACATCTCGTCGTCAACAATGTGCTGGCCGAGACACGTCCGGCGACCCCAACCAAAAGTATGCATGCCGACTCCTTCGCGCATGTTTGGATATCTCGATAATGGCTCCTGGTATGTAGGCCATCCTTTCTCGAGATAGCGCTCAGGCCGGAAATTCTCAGGATCCGGATATTTCTCCGGAACGCGATTTATGGCCCTACATCGTGACACTCATCGTCAGCCCGCAAAGGTTGGTGACACTAGGATGACGGTTTGTACTCACCATTCACACGCTAGAATGATTGTGCCCTTCTTGATTATCTCACCGCGGAACTCATCGTCAACTTCGCATTGGTGGGGAACGCCTTGCGACTAGTCAGCATTGAAGCAAAAGGGACTTGGAACTAAGTACTAACCGAGAGGAACACCGGAGCGCCACCGGAGTGTTTCTTTCAGACATGCCCGCACCGTCGGGAGCTCCGGGATATCCGCGGTTGTCGGTAGCCTATCTCCGCAAACTCTGTCAATCTCCTCTTGCGCTTTCTTCTGCCACTCGGTGTTCAGTGACATCGCCATAAGGAAGAACTCCATGGGGCCCGCGATGGTGATCACTCCGACCAGGTTCTGGAAACCAAGCATGCAACTTGCGAATTCCTCATCTTTCGCGTTCTGCTGCAGCGTGGCATTGCCCCCTTGTTGAAGGCCAGTGAAGTATCGGTAGGACCAGGTATTCTCAGGCAGGTTACCTTGCAAGTATCTCTGCTTGGCGAGTTGAAAAGAGTTGAGCCACCAGGCTCTCTGCGTGTCTTCTCTTGCGCGCTCAAACTTTTTCCAGGGGTTCAGGGCCCATGGTATGTGCCAGAGGGGTGTCATCGTATTTACAATTGGTCCCGAGACGGACATACGGCCCAACGTGCAGTCAGCACTTTCACCGTTTGCTTTGCCTTGGGTAGCATCATCCCAGGCGAGGCGGCTCATGATACGTCCACAGTGCTCTCTCGTGTAAGAGTGGAAATTGGCCGGGTCAATCAACAGAACTGCGAGGAACCGCCGTACTTCAGATTCGATCACTCCGTAGAAGTGATGCCGATGGAAGTCGGCCATAGCGGCATGGACCCATTTCCTCTGCTCTTTCCAATAATCTTCATAGAAAAATATGTCAGCATGCAGGCTGGCAATGCCATACGACACACCACTTACCCTGACGATCCATCAGTGCAACATAACCGGGGCTGGTTTTATGGTCGAAGAGGGCACGGATCTGCGGTCGGCCAGAATACTTGTTCCCTCGTTTTACGAGAAGCTCTTCGGCAATCTTCTCGTCGGAAATGATTATGAACTGCTGGCCCAGCATGCTCGTGCGATAGATCGGTCCGTGTATGTCGGCCCATTCCTTGAACTTCTTCCACATGCAAAACCTGTCGAGGTCATGGACTCGACCAATGACCGGGAACTGTTGAGGGCCGGGAAAGACTTTGCTTGATCTCCCGCCATTCTTCCTCCATGAGAGAAATTGGCGGAGTACAGAGATCAAAAGACTTGGTACCGCTAGGTACAGTATTAAGAGGCGTATGCTCTCCATATTGAGAGTGCGTGGCCGGCCACAGAGAGGGGGGTACTATGCAAGGAACCGGCGCGTGAGTAATTAAAAGGCGAAGCATCATGAGCCCGAACATCGGGTGGAAGCCTCTGATATAAATCCTATGCAACTTAAGCTCCCCAGGAGGGTTGCCAGGACTTCTTCAGGGTAGTACGACAGCCACGAAACCGTGACTCCTATGGGGAAGCTCGTCTAGCTTGATGCCAAGGTGCAGGCTTTTCGTCTTACCGACAATATTGCAATTCGATACAACGTCTCAGAACAGCTCCCTGCAAACGCACTTGAGGGAACAATAGCCTCACGGATGATGGTGCCTCGCTCATCCCGGACTATATTTTGCCAGGCAACCCGCCCTTCTGACTCACCTGTAGCTATTGCCGCAATAGTCCTTCATAGCTCTGTACCTGTCTTTTCAATTCGCCTTCCGTGAGGCTTGTGCAGTTCCCCAACGGCGTGCCGATGGTGGTCAGCCCATTCGATGCGAGCTTGGCTATGCAATCCACACGGCCTCATCCGCTAAGCGCCAGTGCAATGAGAAAGCCGGTTCGGAAATCTAGCGGCATCGTCTCCCATACTGAGTAGGATTTCCCAAGAACCTGACCTAGGAAGTTATAAGACAGCCAGCCTTTTGTGAGACAAGTTATGCAGTGTAGGTTCTGCTACTTGCGGCTCATCGTGCTGTGGTGCAACGTGGCGCTGGAGATCGCAGCCCGCAAACTGCATGACAAGAAAGTGGCAGGGATCGAGCTTCGTTGGGGATATCCGCTGGAAATTGAGTGGACTCACGTGTCCTCTACATAGAACTTTACGAGCATTCTCACAGAAACAGTACTCAGCTGTAGGTGCCGACTCGCCGTGTGCTACAATCGGGAATTTCATTCATTTCCATTGGCGTGCCAGCAAGACACGATGGCCGCGGTGCTCTGGCGTAGGTGGTACCATCGCCGCGTGAGCACTGACAGATGCCAAAAACTAGATGAACTATGCACACCCTCTTCCGTGACATGATGTGCGTGTATCAAACCAATGCAATGAGCGATCCTGTGGCTTTCAGTTGGGGGCGTAAGACGGGCGCCCTTAGGCCCCGCGAACCCGACTAGGGTGAGCATCTACCTGATAGTTCCTTATAGTTCTGTGACACTGCGAGCTGAACTGAGTACGGAAAGGGCTAAGATTAGAGCTGTACGACAGGAACTGTACTGTATGTCTCGGTCTAAACAAACGTTTTCTGATAGAATCGATACGCGTAGATTGGCTCCAAGATCCTCACGAGAGCGGGCTACATATAGAACCCCTGTGGACGCGAGTGCGTTTCCACTTACACGGCTCGCGCAGCGTACGTTAAGGCAGACAAGTATGCATATTCAAACATGATTATCGAACGCCATTGACCGCTAGTATCTAATCGTAAAAGCTAGGGATGAGGCTCCGGTCTGAATGCTCCCTTGCGTCGGTCCCGAGATTCTAGTCTAATATCACCTTCCTTTTTGTTGTACTTCATACACACGCCAGTTGTCAGTGAGTTTATTTTTACACCAAGATACTAGACAGTAGTCCGCGACGGGATGAGTTTTGACGCAGCCTTGCTGGCACCAGATCATTATCTGAGCCCAGCTTATATAATGGCAATAATGGTCATCAATTTCACCACAAGGGGTCTGATCTCCTTACAAGGAAGACAGGGCTAACCTTACCTCATTCTGTGCTTTACTCAGTAGGGTCATCCACGCTTTGTTATGGGTTTGCCTGTGACAGGCGCCCCTTGCGTGGTTAACACGGAGCTTGATATGGGTTACCTCTACCAAGACGCGTTGATTGAACGATCTTGGCAGGTAAGGCGGGGCCTTCACCCCGGTATCTCATATCGCGATCTGCTTTCGCTGCCATTTATAAACATATCATTGGTCTCGAGCGTAGATAGTGTATGGCCATCGCACGTAGGTAGATATCGACTAGCAGCCTCACTTTTAAGCAACATTTGTTGAGGGTGATAATAAAAACTCCGTCGTTGGCGTCTACTTAATCAAGCACAGCGTTCAACCCCGCCAACCCCCCACGCTGGCTAGCAAACGGTGATTTGGCGCCTCACCTGCCTGGGCAACCTCTTTCGCCCTCATTAGCAAAACTATTATCAAATCTCTGGGGTATGCTGTTGGGGTGAAATATATGAATAATCTACCTCATACTCTTTCGCTGACTAGAATGCCTCCGGTTCTCCCAGCAAGGAAATGGCTGCTCCGCGATCACTTACGGCTTGGAAGATGGCACTCGGTGAGCTGAGCCTCAATGCTGATAGTCAAGGATTATCTTACGCGCTCTTGGGGAAACCCGATATCATTTACGAGATTAAAGAGCTAAGAAAAGACTTCTACTGTGGGGAGATCCGACACCTGAAAGGAGTAGTCAGCCGTCTTAGATCACTTGAGCATTATCACTAGAGCTAAGAGGTCGATAAGGCGCTCGAGCGACAGTCTAGAGGACTACGAGTATCGTCAGCTGAGGAGATGCGGCCTGAGAGCGCCTCAATGCGATGCGCCGTTGGCAAATCGTGGTGGACGATTAATATATTTAATGTAAGTAGGCAACGCCTTACGATGTGACGAGAACTGGGTAGACAGTCCTGTAGTACGTAGTACACAGTATGGCATCCTCGAGTTAGCTGCTTGGCTGACAGAGGCATAAAACGAAGAATACGCCGAACGAAATTAGGATCCGGTTGCTCACCGTTCGAAATTTATCCGAAGCAGACCCAATCAGGACGAATAACAAGAGCTCGCTCGATAATACAACGACGGGTCCCGGGCGCATCCGGCGGTAGTCTACCAGTCACCTTGGTCGACCCCTCCCAACGTTTATTTATTTCCTCATTCTTACCCAGCCCGGCCTTTAACTTGTCGTAACAAGAGACGCGACTGTAGCACTTCAATGCTGATGAAGAGATTTATAGTCTCTATTTCTGTGTCCCGGATGGCATGGCGGGAACAAGTAGGTAGGTGTCGCTTAGTGAGGCTTATTGATGTCTAGACTCAAGGTACCTATATCCTGACACCCGATTTGATCAACGATGATTTGAATGCTAGCTTTTCCTTGTTCGAAAAAGGCCGGCCTACATCGGACTTTCTAGTAGACTTATTGCTAGATCAGACTGATCGCGGATTCGAAAAGATATATATGCAAACCCCATGGCGATTCCGGAAAGATGACGAGATCTTTTAGGCTTTTTGCCGGGTCGTCGAGTCCCAGTGTTAAAACCACGATGATAGCAATAGCCCATGTCGTTGCTGCACAAAAGTTCCTGATTAAAAGCACCTACATTTGCGATCTGAGAAGCGTGCTGAGCTGATTCAAGCTCGTGGCGCTTTCCATGCAGACTAAGCGACAAGCTGATAGGATCTATCTAGCATTCACTACAGCAGAGACGTCGGGTATCAGAGCTAGGAAAATAGCGAGATTGCTGCAATCGCCTGTTCGTTGTCTTCCATCCCTCCTTCGGTTGGATCTACCAGACACCCACCCCTCCAGCTAGGGAGGGTCCTACTGTAGGGCAGTGACAGGGGCCCGCGTTGAGGGATTAGAGAATTAACTGCTTCTTTCGAAACTACAGATATGTATCCCTATTAGGTGGCGTACCTTCTTCTAGTTTTTCTGGGGAATCCTCCTGTGAAGGGTCAAAGGAAGCCTAATCTTAGACGGTTCCTTAACATACCTCTGAGTAGCTCTCCCCGCATCTGCCAAGGGGGTCCGGCACTTAGAGCACACAATACTGGAGATAGTCGTACAGTCTAAAATGCGGGGGAGCGCGGAGGATTTCCACTGCGGGGATTTCACAACTTACGGTCAGCGAGTAATCAACGATGGCGCCCATATCAACTAGATAAGCGGCGTAGATGATCTCATCATATGATACCACGAACTGGGAGACAAAGGGCGGAGGGACAAGGCTCCTCGTAGACTCTTACTTTATTTAGATTAATCTCGCGTTCTTAGGAATTAATTACAATAGATTTATGTTTTTCCAAACTCATTTCTGCTACGATGAGTGCTACACTTGAGAAACCAGACGTGATCGAGGTCGACCAAGCGGAAGGTCGGACACAGAAAGATGTCATCGACCACATCGACGCCATGGCTACCACCCTCGACGTCACGTACGAATCATTCGCGCATTTAGATGAGAAGAAGATCCTGAGAAAGGTGAGTCGGATTACCTTGAGATTTAGGCCCTTAAGAGCTAGTCGTAGCAGAAAACCGACTGACATTCTATGACTAGATGGATATCCGCCTAATCCCCATGTTAGCCTTGCTGTACCTGCTCTCGTTTCTCGACCGAGGGAACATTGGAAACGCGAAAATTGAAGGCTTGCAGGAAGATTTGAATATGTCGGATGACCAGTACAACCTATGTCTTACTGTCTTCTTCTTTGCGTATGCGGCCTTCGAGGTACCGAGCAATCTCCTCCTGAGTTAGTCGCCTGAAATAATTCATTTCCCCTTCGGCGGAGTTGGGGCCCAGCCATTTCCGCATGCTCCCGAGATAAATGATGAAAATCTGATCTGTTTTGTTGATTGCTAAGCCTGGCATGTAAACAGAACGACTTCGTCCGAGCAGATGGCTGCCTTCGATCATGGTAGCATGGGGAGCAGTCCTGACACTGATGGGGATCGTACACAATTTTCAAGGCCTTCTCAGCACGCGGCTGTTTCTCGGAGTTGCTGAGGCGGGATTGTATCCTGGATGTGCCGTGAGTTCTGCCCGAGACAAAAATAATACCTATCATTGAAAAACTAATGAGAATGCCAAGTATTACCTGACAATGTGGTATGCATTATGAAACCCGAAAACCAGGACTTAAGGCTGATTGAATGGCTGCAGGTATTGCCGAAAAGAACTTCAACTCCGCCAAGCTATGTTTTTCTCGGCAGCATCAATCGCGGGAGCTTTCAGTGGGCTGCTGGCCTACGCCATTGCGAAACTGGACGGGCTAGGAGGCCTTGAAGGTTGGCGCTGGATTTTCATCCTGGAAGGACTTGCTACGGTGAGGAAACCCTCGTCAAATCTCAGTGCTACCGACCAGCTAAACGATGTATAGGTGCTTGTTGCTGTGGCTGCGTTTTTCCTTCTCTATGGTACGTTATAAAACCCCCCGGGCTGGTTGCGAAACCCGACCTTCGCAGAAATATTCATTTTCTTTCAGAACTAATCAGTGTCACAGATTTCCCAGAGACGGCGACATTCCTCACGGAAGAAGAGCGTGCTTTCGTGATCTTTCGGCTGAAATATCAAGGCCATATGGAAGGCAAGAGCGAAGATAGCGCGCGAGTTTCTGAAGCCGAAGAATTCGAGTGGAAATATGTTTGGGCGGCATTTAAAGACGTATGTGATCTTTCCCTCCTGTTCAGCCTACTCCCAGAGCCCATCCTTGCCTATTGAGAGCATAAGTGTGCCGCGGGAGTATGAAGAATTCCTTGGATTTTTTGTTTTAAAGAATAGTTACTGACTCTAGTGATTAAAGTGGCAGATATGGGTTAACATCTTTGTCTACTGGGGGGTGAGTCGTGATTTCAATAATCGCCAAATACATCGGTATTCTAATCCTATCTCTAGATCGTCTGTCCGCTCTACGGAGTCAGTCTTTTCCTACCTAGTATTATCAAGAACCTGGGCTACGTGTCGTCCACGGCACAGCTCTTAACAGTCCCGATATACGTGACAGCGTCAATTCTAGCGGTAGTTGTTGCATACCTTTCTGACCGAATGGGCAAGAGGAGCCCCTTCGTCGTTGGTTGTCTATTCGTGATACTTATTGGATATATCTTGTTAGTAATATATCGCATCCCTTTTCCTTCAACGCGACTAACATGATCAGATGTATCTCCACGGGCACTCCGGGCGTCGTATATGCCGGCGTCTTCATAGCTGCAGCAGGAATCTATCCGGCATTTGCAGGCAACATTACCTGGCTCTCTAACAATCTCTCCGGAAGCTACAAGCGCAGCGCGGGTATGGCTATCCAAATAGGCGCCGGTAATCTAGGCGGTGCTTTTGCTAGCAACTTTTATCGTCAGAAGGATTCCCCGAGATATATCCTTGGGCAAGCCTTGGAGTTGGCTTTCGCTAGCGCTGGCCTTATCGCGGCCGCTGTACTCATCGTGAACTACATGCGCATCAACAAGAAGAGGGCCAAGATAATAAGGGAAGGCGGTCATAACGAGTTTACGTCTGAAGAACTATCTTCGCAAGGAGACAGAGCTGTTACATTCCGCTATGTATACTGAGGTCATTTAGCATTCTTACATCGGTAGTAATTACCCACAGCAGAGCGCTAGGCTACTCTACTCTAGTTACCCTTCGTTGTCTTATCATACAGACATCAGACTCCAGTCTCAGTTTGGGTACGTCGGTCGCAGCGGAATCAGATTCTCAAAGTCAAAGCTTTGATTCATTTTTCATTATTATCTAATACAATAGTTCATACAAAAAATGGACACAAAAAGCAGCCCTTTCAACATATGGTGACAACTAACTATTCATTTCACGTGCTCAAATAATTCTTTGATGTTCTCAAACAATATCATTCACGCTACTCATGAGTATAAAAAGTAGAGCGATACACCCTCTGTCAACCAAAATTTCCGTTCTCAACATTCAAACACACAGAGCACCCTTGAAACCAACTCTAGCACAAGCACGATACATCATTTTCCTTCCCTCCATCTCATCACCCCTTGAGAAAATGGCAGGCTTACTCATCGAAGTTCTGTACGCCATAGCCTGGTTGATCGAGCTCAACATATTCCTCGTCTGCAGCGCAAACGCGGTTCTTCTCGTGATGATGAAGCTCTCAATCATCAAAGTCAAGGATCTCGAGCCAGCTCCCCGTAAGACCCTGACATCTGAGCAGTTTAGGGTCCTTATGATAGTGAGCGTGATGGTCGCATTTATTGCGTATACTGGCGTAGTGAGCTCGTCTATTCACAGGTGGGGGACTCAGTTAGGACACAGGTGGGGGACTCAATCAGGGGACAAGACGAGCGGTTGTCAGATAGCAGTGCAGTGTGTGCAACAGTTCAGATGTTTTGAGAGGTAGGCAGTCAGCAGAGCGTTCATACTCTGGGGGTTGGTTTTTGACTTGACGATAGTCATGTATGAGGCACGGGGTTTTTTCAAGCGTAGGCCTTTCCTCTCTAGTTTAGCATTGAATTCAACTGTTTTCTATTCGAACATAATCGCTCTGAGACTATGCCAGTCCTGTTTATGTCGGTATGAACTTTCGTCTATCTCCGGAGGCACATCAGCTTTGTCGTTGTCGCAGCCTCTCGACATTCGGGGGATGACTGTTCATTGGAGATAGGTAACTAGCAGTGAAAGGATTATATCTACCCTTACGCATAGTAATGATGGTATGTAGCAACTCTTGTACTATCTATCTTAAGCTATTTTAGGTATGTTCACTCATTCCACGTCGAGATATTTGGGGAAAAAAATCTCTATCGTAATGGTGACTCACAAAGGGGTCGTTCGAAACATGTATCGATGACTGTCGCCAAGGGCCCAAGGTAGAGGGTGGCTATGTGTGCAGTAACCAGGCGCGGTTCGGGTATTCGCGTGCAGCGGGTTACAGGGCGTAGTTGTTGCTTTGAAGATTGAAGCTGAGTAGAGCATCCCAAAGGTAAGTAAGTGTATGTATGACTGATGTTAATTCAACACGAGAAAGTATGAATGCGCCGGGGAAGCGACCGCCTTGTGCTAAATCGTCTTATTACTCACTTAGGTACCTGGTACTTACTACTTGAGGCTCCATTGATGTCTAAGATTCAGCCATCTCTGTGCATAAGTACGAATCTCGGGTGGACCGCGTCCTCGGTATCATTCATGGAGGTTTACTTCGTATACCGAGGGGACTCGGTGGGTTGGCTCCCGGTTGCGAATACGTACTGCGGCGGATGTGTTCTACCTGGCCGCCTTTCCGTGGTATAGATGAATATGCCGATCGCATTGTTAGAAGGTCGGATCCGTGTACAGCATCATATGAGGAAGCAACAAAAAGTGAGAGAAGCGCATCGGTAGGTCAATCCATTATTACCTATCAACCAGCTATTCAACCAGTATGCAGCTTGCCATGTGCGGAATGCGGCATTGGATCTGCGACCGCCCGTGGGCGGAACCACGCGAGATAGTGCTTAAGTCGCGGGTATGGTGATTTGGATCCGATGATTAGAATTCTTGGGATGAACTACTCTACGCAGTATTCAATCACACATGTTGTGATCGCTCTCCAATCTCCGACAAAGACGACAACTAAAATTCTAGCGGCAACCATCGCAGCTCTCGGCAGCTTACCAATTGCTACTGACGCTGAGTAGCCAGCGCATAAGTAAGCGATTATTGCATGAAGCAACTGGGAGCCTGGCTGGCTAAGGGTGATTTGAATTAAGGATGTACACTAGAGTCTAGGCACTTCTGGTGTAGAAGTCCTCTCCGCACCCCGCAGCCGACAAGGGACCGGGTCAAGCTCTGCCGACGACCTGGGTGCTCGGGCGCTGGGGCGTCAATGACTCGTGCCCGGGAGTAGATTTCCTTACAGTGTTGACACTCGTACTGAGGAAAAGGTCGCGATGTCGAATGTTTGCCTCATCTTGGAGAGGATGCGCGATCCCACGTTCGGATACTACACCTATGCTGCGCTGATACATGGAGTGGTTTACTAGTCTGGAGAAAAATTCTTTCTTAATCATGGGTTCTTACTGTATGAATAACTCATCCCGAGGATCCGTCCCGCCAAGGTAAACTCCGAATGTTCGGGCTGCGAGATAAAAGGAGCTTGCTGACTGATGATTGGCAGAGAGCGAAGGGCGAAGAACAAAGACTTTACCCCGCCCCATGACCCTTGTTTGGCCTTGACCTTGACCCAGAACCACTGAATGCGGGGAGCCGTCTGGCAGACGATTATAGGGTATCATGCTAGCATGATTTTCCCCAGAACAACTAAAATAACATGGAGACTAAATGACTAGTAGTGTTCCATGGACTCGAGGCAGGGATCCAGGACTCAGTATTAGATACGGCAGTAACGAAGACGCCCGTACGTTTCGATGCTTATAAGTGCATGCTAGATCAGCCCAGAATGGGTCAATGCCAGAGGTAAAAGTGTACAACTGTGCTAACCTATCGTAGAACAACTAGCAGGACGAGATACATAATTCCTTTACCGCCAGTTGGCTTGCCTACCTACTTACCCACCTACCGGCACTATAGGTAGTCTGAATGGTGAAGATTCTGAAGAATCAAACCCTATGCTTTCCTATTGGGCTGTGATACTGAAACTTTGCTACTGTAGGTTGTACAAATTGTTAGCGAAGATAGCTGACTAACACCATTATCAGCTTGAAGCCAACCATTGCTGGGATCCGTATTTACCTTAAGTAGGTATTCAGCTTCGCCTCGTTGTTATGAACGATTTGCAGGGTGTCGTCAAGTCCATTGTCACAAGTCAGCTGTAATTGAAGATTCGACGCCGGAGGAACTTGTAACAGCGGAGTTCACACTTTGCACCTCGGCTTGTACTCGGGAATGTCTCGTCAGCGTCTCGTGGTACACAGCTATGGGTGTGACGGCAACACTCGATTCTGTCTCACGAAGGCTGCCCCACGAAGCGAGATGATGTCTAACCAGATTACGCCGTGCACCTGACTGTCAGTATAGGCTAAGCTAGTGTAAGCCAGCTCCTTGGCCGTGGAATCTCCAAATCCTGGTTGAAGAGTTACTCAGTGGGTAGGTAACGATGGATGACGCCTCGACTTGCTGGAATGACATTGAGGAGACCTCTCCTTGCAGCGGCGAATTCATAAACATGACATTTTGTTTTTCTTCGAGGATATGATGGAATGTAAACTAGATAGAAGCGTGAATACAGTGCCCTATACACAAGGAAAGTATGAAGGGAGACGCTAGACTGGGTACGACGATAGTTTTGTCTCCCCGCACGGCGTCTACCTTGGTATGCCGGCACTAAATACCTACCTACTACTATGTTAGGTTAGGTAGGTAGACCGACCGATTATTTAGTAGTACAGATTGCTACAGTAGGGAGGACACCTGCCCTTCAAAGACCAATGTGGATTTGTGGTATCCGAGAAAGATTCCATTGAATGCTACGGCAAGGGCCACTAGCGCATAGCGTACACCTAATAGGGCAGCGTCAAGTCACTGAGCTTACCTGGGGGGTAGCCAAGGCCCCCTTGCATTTTGGACAATCCATGTAGTCAGTGTAGTCAGTCAGTCAGTCAGTCTCGGCTTGCCTACTGGGCTGACTACCCAGACCTAGTTGAGAGAAAGTGACTGCAGATCAGTAGCAATTGGAATATTTCCTGCTCTGCGCTCAACTCTTGCCTACTTTTCTTTCCTTCAATCTTTGTCTTGCTTGCAGGTATCTCAAGACTACTTGCCAAAGAAGCGCGGCTTCAGACAGATTGCACGCGCACCCCGAGTCCGTTCACTTTTAACCTTATTGTACAATTGCCATTAGGTGTTCGAGGCTCGCCGGGGGTCTGCTGGGAACAATGAGCGACCTCGAGAAGCATGCGTCCTCGCGCGACGAGCGAGAACATCAAGACATTGACCTTCCTGATCCCGATGCGCATCTTAGCCAAGAAGAGAGAGACCAGATTGTGAGCTTTATCCCAATCCCTAACCCGCATAGGGCGCTCCGTCCCCTGCTGCGTCGCAACTTATTCCCTGAGCAACCGAGGTCGCACGACTGACTGTATGTAGGAGAGACGACTTGTCTGGAAACTCGACATCATCCTAATTCCCTGGGTATGTACACCCGTGCGACGAGACTCATCTCTCTGAATCCTTGGCTAATCTCGAGTTTTTGCAAACGCAGCTCTGCTTGTTATACCTTCTTGCTTTCCTAGGTTAGTCCGCTGTGGTCTCTCATTTCCCTCTTCGACATGTTTTGAGCTCGTTGCGCCTGCATGCTCCCGAAACATGAAGCTGAGCTCTTACTATATCCGGCAATTACTGACTCTAGCGATGTTGTAACAGACAGAACCAATATTGGCAATGCGAAAATTGCCGGCCTCGTCCCCGACCTAAAACTGTCGACCGGACAATACAACCTAGCCCTCACCATCTTCTTCATCTCTTACTCGGTTTTCGAGCCACTTACCAATGTGCTTCTCAAAAAACTCAAGCCTTCGATCTTCATCCCAACCATCATGTGGGTTACCCGCGCCTTGTCTTTGCGATGCTTTCCACCAAGGGATCACTCACTAACCTCATACCGTTCCAGGTTCTTTTGGGGTTCATCGATGGTAGGACAAGGCTTCGTATATAACCAGTCTGGCCTTTTGGCTTCTCGATGGTTTCTCGGGCTCACTGAAGCTGGGCTGTTCCCTGTACGTCGTTCCTAGCCATATTCCCTATCTTCGGGCATCCACTAAGTTTCGTGTTCACAGGGTGTAAACTATTATCTCTCATGTTGGTACAAGCGATCCGAGTTCGGCGTTCGCGCTGTAAGTAAATCCCCTTATTTTCCAAAAGGCAATATCCTTAACACCTGTGCGATAGGCCATTTTCTTCTCAGCAGCGGCTCTATCTGGTTCTTTCGGTGGATTACTAGCAGCCGCCATTGAGAAACTGGACGGCAAGGGCGGGCTTGAGGGCTGGCGGTGGATCTTCGTCTTGGAAGGCCTTCTTACAGTTATCGTGGCTGTTATATCTTTCTGGATGGTCCACAATTTCCCAGATGATGCGCGCTTTTTGAACGAAGAAGATCGCGCCAGGGTAATTCGACGGCTGAGACTGGACCAACAAGCCTCCTCGAAACACGAAGAGTGGAGTACAAGATATCTATACGAAGGTCTCAAGGACTGGAAGATGTGGTTGGGCATGGCCATCTATATGGGTTGCGATATGCCGCTATATGCTTTCTCGCTCTTCCTGCCGACCATCATCATGGAGTCCGGCTGGAGCGATAACTCTATTCACACGAACCTGCTAAGCGTTCCTCCCTACGCCGCCGCCGCTATACTGACTGTCGTCGTTGGCTTCATCGCCGATCGCACTCGCCAACGAGGATTATGCAATATTCTTTGCAGCTTGATCGGAATTGTTGGTTTTATCCTGCTTATTGCTAGCAATAGCCCCGCCGTGAAATATGCTGCCACGTTCTTGGGTGCTCTGGGCATCTACCCTTGCATCTCCAACACAATTACGTGGATGGCCAACAACACAGAGGGTGTATATAAGAGAGGTGTTGTTTTGGGATTCGTTATCGGCTGGGGAAACCTGAACGGTATCGTCAGTTCGAACATCTACTTCGACTCGCCTCGTTACCTTCAAGGACACGGTGTCGTTCTCGCCTACATGGTAATATTCCTCTTCGGGGGCAGTATCTTGATGACGACTCTTCTCAGGATAGAGAATAAGAAGAGGCGCGAGGGCAAGCGAGATTATCTCGCCGAAGGAAAGAGTGACGCTGAGCTTGATCTGCTCGGCGATAAACGGCCAGACTTCTTCTACACGCTATAATGGAAATGGGAGAGTGAGGCAGGCGACTCATATAGTGGCAGTTGTTCTTTAATTTGTGAAATATATACCCGACCAGGTGTGGATTACTGGTTACGGCGAGGCGGATGCCCAGGATAGACGAAGAGACGAAGCTAGCGAGCATATGAAGTTTCATGTAGTTCATATATATGGTACTATCCCCCTACAACTAAGTATTATTTATGATAGAAGGTTATCACATGACGCGGGCTCCCCGTTGTCTGCTGCTGTAGGGTTAATACTCGGTGAGAGTCACAAGAGAATGCCGAATGTCTACACCTTCAAGGAATCTAAGGGAGCTGAACAGAGGGATCGTCGCAGGAACGTGTACTCCCATAAGTACTGGACACTTGGGCCCGGGACCGAGAAGCTTCCCGACTGTCACAACATACCAACGGTATCACCGGGTTGAATAGTCCGCTGCACCGGGCAATGGCTTCGAACAACAGCTAGGTCATCCGCGTAGTATGGAGTTTTGAACAGGCGACTAAGTGTGCGCTCAGAGTACAACGATACCACGGTATGAACGTGCGATGTTTGACATGGCACGGATGAAACCGAATTCGGGGCTGATTCGGCCACTTTAGTAGATGTACAAGTTGAAATCGGACGAGTGCGAAGCATGGGATCAGCCGGTTCTCGTCATACTATATAATTTACATGCTTTGGCATTGAGCGAGATATGAATATATTGGGCGACGCGCTGTTTAAACACCTTGCTCGACTGGGTAGACTGCCAACCGTAGCTTTGAAAGCTTGAGAGACAGGTGATCTCATCCCACTCGCTCTCGAAACCCCAAAGGGCGTCGGTATGTCGCTAGCGATTCACGTGTTGTATGGGTTTTCGGTCCTTGTGGCGAGTTTTGTAGTCTACTATACCACCCCTTTAGGATTTCTGAGTGTCAACTATGTGATTAGAGACTCGTTAATAGGATGTCCAAGCTAGCAGAATGATTGATTTGTAGGTTCGTTATGGCTAATTCCAAGACTACCAGTAGTTGCTATTTCTTGTATGCGGAATGCAGATCGTGACCGGAGAACGCAGGTTAGGCCTCGAGCGTGTTCCCAGTGATTCTGGACATTAGTGACACGTTTACATTATCCTCTAAAAGGAGAAAAAGGGTTTGAGTACATAAGTGATGACTTGATAGTGCATATAGTTGGGAATAACGGCTGTCTACTTTATGTAGGTCTGGGATATTTGAAGTCTCGACTTCTTTTCTGTCCTCTCCCGCGTTTAAGTGGGCTTCTACAATGATTTAGACTCATCGCTAAGGGATACCAATCTCGTAGTTCAACACAGCTCAATCGTGACTGCATGTTAATGGATTGACAAGTGAACGCAAGGAACACGGACCCGGCCGCTTTCGCAAAGACACCAGGCTTGGCGTCGAGAGCCTTGCAATCGCGATGCTAGACAAAAAGAAAAGTAGCTTCAATTCGGTCCGTGACGTCGTATCTCTGGCACGTGAGAAACGTGATTTCGGCGCTCGCACCCTTTGCTTTTCTATTGCTATTTGTGACGCCGACTGTATCTAGAGTGGAAGTAGTGAGAGCTGAACGCGATGTGATCTCGGATGTTAGACGGCAGAACAGACGATATCAAGACGCCAGCATTGGGAATTGCGCATTAGGGAGAAATGGAATGAATATGTGCCTAACCGAGATCCTTGCTCGTAAGGCGCGTATATCCAGGATGGGAGCTCCTGAGGACTCTCACGGTTGTTTTCTGGGGGTATATCAAAACATTGTAAAAAAATCTAGTCAACAGGTAGGCTGAGTATGACGCTCTTAGAGACGTTTGAAGAAATGCAGTTCTTAATTTCATATCGCGTTTGATATTATGAATAGTTTGGGGTGAGTACACATTATAGATTAGCCACCCCGAGCTCTGCCCGAGACATCCCAACGCCTCGATCCTAACGGGGCAGCGGGGGATTACCATACAAACAGAGGACACAGACTAGGACTAATGTGTCTGATGACTAATGTGTCTGTTGACTAATGTGTCTGTTGACTAATGTGTCTGTTGACTAATGTGTCCGTTACTCTCAGGTAAGTACCATAAATGAGATTCAATCTCACATCCATCCTGCCCTTTATCGGCAGAGGGGACACAGTTAAGAGCAGTGTAGTTCTAGGTACCTATCTAGGTGGTCCATCTAAAGTGTGACAGCATGGGATCTCGTAGGTGGGTGGGTGTGGGAGCTTGGTACTTGAAGGCCGAGCGCAATGTCTTACCTAGTATCTGACTCAACGATTAATATGCCTTAACGGGTAGTATGTAAACGGCGAGCATATGACGATTTTCGCCAATCTGATTTGTGTGACTACACGTTAATTGCGTGATGATAACACCTTTGGGGTCATTCCAAGATCTACGTCGGTAGACGGCCTTCTAGGCGACTACAAGGTACTAACTACTAAATGATATCCCAGACATGCAGCCAATCAGATCCTTGCCATAGCACACGTAGCTACCGCAAAGGGCAATTCTTCTACCTACGTTCTTCTACCCACGGGGCACTAGTAGTAAATGCCAAAGCCTGACGGGGGTTTATTTTACATGACCTAAGGTCAGCACCCTCCATTCCGTAAGAGGGGGGATTTTTCAAGGTAGAGTAACCCGAAAACCACGTTGACCGAGCCAATCCGAAGTAGCACGAACCGAAGAATGTTATTTCCATGTTCGGTCCCGGGCCAACAATCGCGAACGGCAAATATCCAGGACAAACAACGCATGTCCTCCAACGCAGGGCTCTGTAGCGGGTCGAGCCTTATGCTTGACTCTTTCTAGGTTGCCCCGTTGGCCGGTACGCCCCGACTCGGCCGCGGACAGCCTTCGTGCATTTATTGCGTTATCATTATCACTATCATTATCGAATCTGCGGTATGATTGGACTGGGTACCTAGTGATGGAAGCCTCAGAGCATGCTATGCAGCAGTCACAATCCCTTGTGTATATGCATGTGCCTCTGTGTTGTGTGTGTGTGGTGGGGGCGGTGTGCTCGTAGGCTTACGAGCCTCGATGGCTCGTGGTATGAGAGGCGGACAGACCAATATATCGGATCCACTATCGACTGCATCTTTCACTTGTAGGGTCGCAGTTTTATACGAATTGAGAACGTCGACTGCTGATATGGGTATCATCTTGACCGGTCCTAGAGCCTTGTAATGCGATGCAAAGCCAGCTGCCTTGTCAACTCACCAGGGATATATACCTGCAAATGTGCCTAGCCAGCCTATCAGCTACACGTGTAGTAGTGCTGAAGGGGTGGAAGTGATATATGGCCATGCATGTTTCCATACCTCTCAATTTCCCCTCCTGATACCTCCCTGTTTTTCTGCCTGCCTTGTCACAATGAGCAATCGGTGTGCTGATAACCACTGGATAGGTGGTTAGGAAAGAATAGTTAAAACTTGGGTTTGACACGAGGACGAATGGTTGGCGGTATAGCTGCACCAGCGCAAACAAAACCCGCCGAATGCCCACGTGCGCCACGCGGCGTTTGTGTTCTACTGAGTACCTAACCTAGGTATACGGCAGCGGGGCGGTCAAATGGGTGTCACCGAAAATAAGGCTTGCGTGTCTCACAGTCGCTTCTTCTCGAAGGTGTTGTGCTTCGCGCCACTGCTTGCTTTACCTACCCAAGTAGGTACTCGAGTAAAGTGTTGAAAAGATGTAGTTATTCGAGGTTTAGTACATCCTACAGAGGTAGGTACCCATCGTTGCCTAAGTACCTAAGGTAGCTACACAAATTGAGTCTCAATTATATGTACTGCAGGTATTTATATACAGTAAGTACATTATGTAAGTGCATTTGAACTCGATCTTTGATCCTGCCTCCCTCCCTTAGGCGCTTGCCTACTCTACTCTACCCAAGTAAGTAAGTACCTACCTCCTAACTCTCTAATACTACTCGCACCCGACTTCCGAGGAGGTGAATGTCTCGGCGAATGTAAAACACCTGGGCTGCTAGAGACACGCCAAACAGGCTGTGATTCATCTGGCCCGTCTCCCTCGTCTCCCTCGTCTCTCTGTTTTCTAGGCGGCGGCGGATAGCCACAATCCTTGCGGCTGCTGCGATCGTCCAAAATACCTCGTGTAACTTGAAGGCATGCTGTCATGGAATCACTTCTGCTTGGCGCAATCAGAATCAAGTACACACGTTTCCAACTTACCTTAACTTAAGTACCTACTTACTCACCTACCCACCTACCTACATATTGATAGCCTTCTCTTCTATCCTGTGTCTGTTTGTGTATTGGTACCGATGCTTGTTGTTGTTGCTGTCATCATTGTTGCTGTACCATTTTCTTGTCTTGTTTTCACTCAACCCGTACCCTCGTACTAGATGCTCAACACCGAGTTTCCGGTCAGGAACTCGCTCGACGACCTCTTGATGGTCACTCACTCTTTTTTTATTCGCAGGGAGCAATACGGCTACTTGCATTCTTGACCTCGTTCGTTCTCGTTATTCGCCAGTTGCATAGTTTAGCCGAAGCAATTTATAGGAACTCTGCATACGTTGTTTCCGTCTTCATCATACAACAACTGCTTTATCTCATACCGCCGTGCCAATCAATGACCCCATTCTCTGCATGAGAATATTGGGTGTACTACCGCCTCGTCCCGCCCTCGCTTGCTTCGAGATTCTGCTCAGCAACCAGTCAGCATCAGCATCACCACATCCGTCATCAGGCCCTCTTTCTGCGTAGTTTTCTTCCTCATATTCTCGCATGGTCCGTTTAGACGCGCACACCCTACAGCCCTCGGTTCTTACATGACATTCATCTACGCTTCTCCTCGACGCCGTGGACGACGTTGATTAACAGCGCCACTCTTTTGGGACTCTTCTTTCTATGAAAGGCAATCTCTGACTACGCAGCGCAACCTTGACTTTCCAAAGCCAGTTGTTTTATATGTGTTTGGGTCCAACTCTCAAGTATCACAGTAACCGCGACGGCAAATGTTGAAGCATAGCCTATTTTACAACATTATCGCAATTCCACTCGCCTACCGATCTCGTCCTACCTAACTCGATACTCTACATAGATAGTCAGCTGGTTATTGTCTTTCTGCAGCTTTCTTTATCTCGACATCGAACGTACCCCCAAGCCTGCTGATTCCGCAGGTGCACTGGCACATATGCAAACTATCGGAGAAGATTTCTATTCCTCTAATCCCTTGTCATGTCACCCGTTGCGATGAACAGCAGCTTTCACGGTGCGAGCTCGCACCAAGTAGCATCACATCAACCGAGTCACATTGAAATCATTGTTCTCTTCGAACGCCTGGGTGCGGCACTCTCACTGGTGGCGGTCATTTCCATCTTCGTGGCTTTCGCTGTGTTTAGGCGACTTCGGACAGTTCCCAACACATTCATCATTTTCGCATCAGTCGCCAACCTAGGAGCCAGTATCGCCTGTCTTATTGGATACTCAGGGCTCCTCGCTGGACCTTCTAGTCGCCTATGCCAAGCGCAGGCCTTCATGTTTGAACTGTAAGTTCTATAACATCAATATAAACGGCATCTCATTAGGCATTATGGCCTGAGCTAAGCTGTCGACAGGTTTATGCAATCAGATCCGTGGTGGTCCTTTGCAATGGCAGTTAATGTGTACATGGTGTTCTTCTTCTCTGCAAACCCTAACAATTTCCTAAGATATTGGTATGCCTACTTCATCGTTTGCTATGGCATACCGTTTATACCGGCTTTATGGTTGCTTCTGGTTCGGGATGAGAGTGGCGGGAATGTTTATGGTGATGCTACGGTAAGCTTATCACTCGGCCTCTGCTTCAACCATGCTAAAGATTCGGTAGATATGGTGCTGGATAGATAAAGATTGGTCAGACCTACGCATCTACACATACTACCTGCCAATATGGGTTTGCATCGTGTTATCGACATTTATATATATAGCAGTTGGATACTACGTCTTTCAACAACGTAACCAACTTCGAAACCTCTCACTGAGCAACCCAACACGCGACTCGCCACAAGCTCGGGATTCTGGAGAAAAGGTAGGGTTTTGCGAATAGTTCGCTTCATTCCTCACATCTTATAGACTGACCGATGTGATCGAGTAGAATCTCTTTGCGGATGCGGCAGTCATGGGCACCATCAACCGCGAGGTTCTTCAAGTGACGACGATCAATACCCAGAGCGAGAGAGTGGCTCGGCCTCTCTCTAGCACAGCCCCCCTCAACTGGTTTAAGGGTTCAGTCGAGGAACCATCCAATTTTGAAAGACAGACAGGCATCTCAACGCCAGCGCCGGTCGCCATGACAACCACATGCATCACTGCCGAACCGCGCGCCAAGAAATCTGTCTGGCGGCACATACAGGCCGGTTTTGACAAGTGGTGTAGCAAGTTTAGCCACATGGATCCTGTGAAGTTGGCGTATCTACGTACATCTTTCGTGTTCGCCGTCAGTGTCCTCATAACTTGGACTCCAAGCAGCATCAATCGTGTGCATGACATTGTCAACCCAAACGATTTCAGTTATCCACTCAACCTTGCCAGCGCCATTGTCCTACCTCTTCAGGGTCTCTGGAATGCCGTCATATTTTTTTCTACGAGCTGGCCGGCCATGCGCCAGGAAGTTCGCGCCATGTTGGACCGTTTTAAAGGCATCCCAAGAGGAAAAAACACGGCTGATGCTGTACGTACGGAGCGTGAACGAGTCATCGAGCTGGAAAGAAGGGTTACTCGCCAACGTGATGACACAAATAGTGAGATCAGCGTGGTCACTACTATTGGTCTAACCGGTGAGGACCGTCATAATAGCATCAGAGATGTAAGAGAGGTTTGCAACACAAGCTTTTAGGGGTGGGATGAGTGAGGCCGCGGGATAGAGCCTCAAGGCCATCTATCTGTATTATCGTCCTAAATTGAAATATAGTGAGTAATCGTAATTGTATTATGCATAAGACTGTCCTAAGATTCCACATAGGGGTGTACTATCTTCGCCACCCACTCAGTTGATGGCATCCCGTTCCACCAGCCCGCTGCGTAATACCGAAGGTTACGGCCCGGCCCGTATGTGCAAGTGAAACATGGCGCCCCGGCGGAACGTAGTACCGATTTCGAAGGCCATTTTCTACTCTAGTTACCTAGTTGATAGTGCGACTCAAATGTTCCTACTTCCGCGTCTGAGTGCGTATTAGGTAGGTCCCTTCCGGGGGAGTAAGAACATTACTATGTGCCAATCATTATGGGTTAACCTTGGAAACTCGCTTTTTACGACCTTGTCGCATGTTTTGGCTACCATTGGTGTCGGCCTGTCGACATATTTCAACCTAAATACCGGTAGTCCAGTGGATTGGGTGCCAAATACTCTATGGACTGGGCGTAGTACTCAGTCGGCAGACCTCGCGCATCTATGTGTCTTCAGTTCTGGTACCAGAAGACATCATTACGTTTTGCCAAGTGATTGGAGGGCGCGAGTCAATTGAAATTTGACATATTGTTTAAAACTTAAGGAGTCTTGCATAAAGCTGTCTAATACCTTGCACATAGGGTTGTTTTGACTCTTGCCCGGGACCTAATCGCCAACAAGATCGTTTCTGGCCTTGACTAGCTGGGAATGGCGAACCCGAACGCAGACACTCTTCTCTCGCCCGGGGTAATTTCACTGGATGACAGTCTCACCCCCGAACAAGACCGTCTCTTTTCACAAGTTCCATGGCGACGCGCTCACAACATCCGGATACACAGCTGCAGCTTTTACATATTTCAGTATGATCGGGACCGTCTCTGTGGAGCACAAGGGACTACGAAGCAGAGAGAAGAAGGTCGCTCAAGGTCTCGCCGTTGCAGACGAAAAGACAGTCGATTCCTAAGTTTTATTCTTCACATGTCTCTATGCGTCTTTTGAATTTAGGTAGTGATGATCTTTTATATCTATTATTACCATAAATCTTCTATGCGATGGGATGAGGCCGCAATATCATCCGTTGTAGGTCGGAATGAAGTTGACTAACAGTTAGAGCGCAACGTGTAAATGGTTACTTAGTTGAGCACTTCGTTCTGAAACTAGGTGCATGATTATATATCAAAGAGAAAAATCATTAAATAAAATTTCCAGTATTTCGATAGAATATTAAGCAGTACCTTGTCGTGAGCGAAGCGCATAATGTCCTGCTGGAGCTCTCGAGGGGCGAAATAGAATCAGATGTCTATAACAATTTCGTGATCTACATGTGATGCGCGTTATTTAGGTTATTGCAGTTGACGCAGCTACTCTGTAACCCAAGTCCCTAAGTCTAAAATACCGCGAATCTCGTCGTGGCTGAAATCATGGAAACACATGCTGGGTAGATATTCCCCAAGGGGCAATGCCCCTTTTCGGGGGCGCCTACCCTATACGGAATCCAAAAAGTCGTATACCACGGTTTCTTGGACACTTATATTTGCCAAGTAGGCAGGTAAGTTTGCTACAAGAAGTCTTTGCTATAAGGCTTAGATTACAACGTCATCTCTCAAGGAGACCATCTTTTTCTGCAGAAACACTGGTTTGTCATCGTTGCAGCGATTGTTCCTTGCGTAGTAGATGTTCTCTTGTACTCTATTTTCACTGCACAACAACAATCTCAATAGCAATCGACAGCCATTGTGGCAATTCTTGAAGACGAGCGTAAATGAGCTAATCCTAATGGCTTGAACTTTATTCTCGCCAGGGCCCATCTTACCACTCGCCTTAGCTGTCGATGTGCGATGATTAAGAGTTAATAGCATCTAGTTCTATACCTTGACTATATTCTCACTGGAAATATAGTACAACCAGAGTCCTATATTTAGTATGCAGATATGTGTATCAGCGAGACGTTCGTAGTAAATATCCCTTCATTGTCTCCTCGAGAACAGTCTTCAACCCATTCAGATACAGCTCAAAGCTGCAGACAAAAATTTTGTACATGGCTAAACCCGCAGCGCTGGTGACTCTGCCCTCGCTTCTTTAACCCAGAAAATCCTACTAACAGCGATTACTAGTGGGGGCTAAAGTGACAACTCTACGATAGGCATGCTTAGCGTCGAGGGCGCGAATAGGCACTCCTGACTTACTATATAGAGTAGTAGGATGCTTAGTTGGTTCGCCAGATATCAATTACTATGTAGTACCTTAGCCTAGGACTACCACGATAGGAGACCAAGAATGAATATTGTGTGAGAGTTATGCAGTCAATTAGGTACACTAAGTCTACACCCGCATGAACTGAACGGACTTATTCTATCTATCAATGCGATAATTTTTTTTGGCCCTGTACCTATCCTTCATATGTACAACATTGCTAAGGCAGCATCAGCCTAGCTAAGTATTATAGACATTATGTTGAGCCTGTTGACGGTTTGACGCTTATAACAAGGCAACGGCACCAAGAAGGCCACCCATGGCGGCGGCAGCGCCAAGCAAAGCACCAGTCGGGCGGGCAGCAGCGGCAACAGGAATTGAGGTACTTGGAACGCCCGAAGTACCGTTGGTGGGTGTAGAGCTGGCGGTAGGGTAAGGGGTAATAGAGGCTGTGCCGTTGGCGGCGGCGGAGCTGGTTGGCTTGCAAAGAGCATCAGGTGCGCTGACGATGGAGTGAAGGTAGCTGGTGACGGAAGCGGCGGCAGCCCCGGTCGTAATACACTTGGTGATTATTTCATCGTATGACTGAATTTCGGTGCTAGCAAATTGGAGGAGCGAGTGACCATATTCTTGAAAGTCGCCCAACACCTCTGTGGGTAGCTTGAGAACGAAGTCGCATGTATCTCGCACATATGCGGCGGGGTCCTTAAGGAGAATCTCTGCATTGGGCTCCATTGAGTGGTAAGCACCATACGCTGATTGGAGCTTCGCAGGAAGCGTAGGGGCAATCTGGTTGAGGATATCGATAGACTTGGTGCATTCTTCAGGGTGAAGATAAGTCTGAGCAAGTGACGCATCCGCGAGGACGGTCAGAGCTATGAGGGCCTTAAGGGTATACATGATGGTGATTGGCTTAAGTATCACGAGATGAAACTTTGAATATTGGATATAGTAGTGATTGAGACTAGTAAAGATGTACTTGGCTCAAGCGTAGTATGACAATTTGAAAGCCTGAGGTGGTCTTATATGTATTCAGATGAAGGCTCATACAATGTGAAGGAAGCTAAGTGATTACCTAGTCTACGCACCTATCATGGCATTGACAAATACCTAGACGTCTACTAAGTGTGTGTTCGATAATACGCAAGCCAGCAAGGATAACTGGTTTGGTTCACCCAGCGGCTGAGGATGACAACAACCACAGGTCAGGCCAATTCGTATAGCGAACAGCAAGTTGCGAATGGGCTGGTCCGGAGACATATACGGTGAGCGAAGTCAAGCTCAACCCGGGAAGACTTAGTCTATTGTTAGCCTGCCCGCTTTTGGTCTAGGGAAACTGTTTACACGTGCAACTAGGTCCACGCAACAGGGGATTTGCAGGTAGGCCAAGTGCGGCTGAGAACCAAAAGCCCTTAACGAGCGAGGCTAATTCCCGTGTATTTTTTTATCGTACAGTCATTGATGCTTTGCTTCAGCCCGGAGTGGTCACACAGTTCGGGTGGGCTAATTGATAAGAGCATACTCAGAAGTTATGACAGTGGGACTGCTAGGCTGATTTGACATCGTTGAGCCGGCCCTAGGAACTGTTCCTGACCCAGCCATCCCGCAGCACCCCGTCAAAGGAATTCCGCTGAGCCAAGGAAGTCGACGGGATGAAACACCTACCTATAGACCTGTACACGAAGGCACCTTTTGAAGATCCTCGGCGTTCATTCATAGAGGGTAGATGTCGACATTTAGCAAGTGTTCCGTGAGATCCTCAAAGGACCCAAGATAAGGACCGGGAACCTCGGCTCACCAGTTACCAGCCAGCCTACGTTCAGGACTAGTGAACAGCTGACCGATCTCCTATGAGAGTACTGTAACAAAACTTTGAAGTGTAAGTGACCTGTACTTTGTAACCAGATCATGGCTCCCACGTGGCTGATGCCTTCTCTAGTTGCTAAGCAGTAGTAGTCACTATAGTATTAGTAGAACTTGTGAAGAGAGTGATAAATGTAGGCCTAAAGCCTAGTAGCACAACAATATCTATAGTCGGAGCGCGACTGCTAAGTTGATGTAAGTTGATGTAAGTTGATGTAAGTTGGGCTAAGATTACTGTTGCTGTCATACAGACGTCATTCTTTTACTCAAATAAGACCTGGTTGGTTGGTTTGAACGCGTATATTGGGGGAGGCATAGCTCTGAAGGCCTAATATGCGTACGCTTAATCGAAGCGGTAGTTTGCTAGCCCCGCGCTGGCACGCTTCTATTAAGCTGGCTACGCAATACTAGGTCTTCGAAACCACCCATACTATGCCCCCAACACTTGTTCAATTTTTTATTTAGGGTTTAGGAAGGGAAAAGGGGTCAAGGGATTGGACCTTGGCTAAAAAACCTTCCGACCACCTATAAAAACCACCCCCTTCGTGGGAGGTGGAAAAAGGTAGGTGACGAAGGAAAAACCCAGGCGCGCAAGCGTAGCGAAGGCGACCCCTTATAAGGGGTCGCCAAGCTTGCTTACGCGCCGGTTGCGCTAGGCTTATTTGGTAATAGAAACCCAATCAGTAATAGGAGGGTGACATCACTGTACAGTTGATATGTAATACGCGCCGATTACATGAGTAAATGGAGAATGCGAAGTATTAACAACGTAGATTATGTATCACTAAAATTGGGGATGCAGCAGAGAACGAATAGGCGGCGAAACTGGTTAAATTATGATCCCGGTGTGTGAACAGGTGCGTCGTGCACCTGTGAAAAGTATCCATTCGAGTGATTTCCAAGATATTAATCAAAGTTTAAAGAGACATCCACCATTTCGAGCTATTTTATCCACAGTGAGATATGAGAAAAATGCAAAGAGTTTAAACAGTAATTATTATAAATACTGTCACGCCTACTGAAAGAGGAAAGCCGATAGCCTCTTACTGTCACCTGTTTGAAGAGGGCAGAACGGAGAGCACTATCTAAGTCTTTCAATCGAATCCTTAACTCGAAGACAGGCAGGAGCACGCCTATGGGAGCTAAGACTTCACAAGTATTCAAGCCGTGAATTTGTATGACGAAGGGTAGCAGTGCATTGCGATGTAATTCTACAAAGCTGGTATGAGCTTCTAATATGAGATTGATGATATCGAACAATAACCATATCTTCATAAAAAGCTCTTTCTCTTGTTATCTATATGGAACTAGATACCCCGCCAGGTTCATAGACCCGACTACGAGAGAAACTGCTCTAATGTGATGTCGCCGGTAGTTCACGAAGTGGTGTCTACGATTTCATTAATTGCTATAAGTGGCCATGGCCACTCTCACATCCCATTTTTAGAGGAACAGATGGAAGTCCGCCATATTCCCATAAGACCCTCTTAAGAGAGCGGTGCTGATGGTTGGTAGTAAATATTTGAGATTGAGAGATTGCAAATCACCTTACTTGGCCGTTGACTTCATGTCTACGTGTATAACAGATTCTTTTTTCTCACTTTCTTTAAGGTTCTGACAGATGATATATATGAAAAGAGCTCCTACTTACCCCACTATACGCCGATACAATCCAAATGGCATTGGTGGATTGTAAGGATTAGGCCAGCTCAGAAGTGCGGAATTTCTGAGAGGCTCTCAGATCTGCAGCGGCATCGTTCCGGGTGGAGGTTTTCTACTACAGGCATAAAGGGGCGGAAACCCAGCGTCGAAGCTGGGCAAACCCGTGTAATCACTGGGATCGTGAGTAACAAAACACATCACACAACTCTAGTGTCTCCATCTCCTCCTGCCCAAGTTTCATCGGCTGTACAGTAATTATTTCAACCCAGAGTTGATCAACAAGCCATTCCCAGCGTCAAATACAATGCACCTGTAGGACTAGAAGGCTTCATGACAAGGGTTTAGCTAACAGCATGGTGCAATTGGCAACGCTTAGCGAGACCCGACCCGCCCGTTCAGCCGGTCGGCCGCGATCTGCCCCGTGTCCGTGCCAGGCCCCGTGTCTGGGGGTGCACTCCGGGGGTTACCCTGCATATTGATTGAGGCCGTGGGTCGTGTCTTCTTGGCTTACCTGAATCTAGCGCCCTGTCAGCTGGACGTTGGTGGGAACTACTGCTGCGTAGCTGAAAGCAAGATTGAATATCTGAAATTATGTCAATTCTTCGCTTGTGTGAACTACGTCAGGTTAGATAGATCCACGCAGACCTGTTTGCTAATGTAGCGTAGGCGCTGGTTGAGATCAAGCCTGCCGTATCCCTGCACTAGCTCGTGGCACTTATGTGCCATCCGTCTGCGATCGGAAAATTCCCGCAACGGGGACTATCGGTAGGGAATAGCCGAAGTGATACTATGTAAGTACGCAACCTAGTATAGTCGCCATTCTTAAATATTATGGCGCGCTTACCACCGCCAGTCATATTTCGAAGGAGACATAGCTGCCGTAGCGCAGCCGGCGAGGTTGAGTCTTACACGACATCCAGAAAGCTAGGGCCGAAGCTCGCACCACGGATGATCTTTTGTGCCGAGACCAATACTTCGGGCGGTTCGTGCCTGATTCTAGCGAAGTCTCTAGAAAAAGGCCAAGCTTCTTGATAACAAATGCTAATTAGCTACAGATATTGGCATTGCTTGCCGATGTGCTACAACTAGGCAACAACCAACGGTGACCTTACTTGACGGCCACCCAGTAGCATGGAGAGTACAGAGCACGTTTAATGCGGAGCTTGGATCTAATGCCGGATCGAATGATTACCCGTTCACCATTATAAATCTCATTTTCCACGTGCGGAAGTTAGGCTAAGCACTGAGTTGTTAGTCATAAGATCAGATGGAGACTTACTTGGCCTGTCCTCCAAACAGCCATCGTTTTTCGGACTCCGAATGTGGCTCCCATTGTGAGAACCCTGGATTCACTAGTTACACTAGCCACTGGGTTTATTCTTTCATGTGTGGCTTTCAATCACGAAGCTATACAGCCAAGAATTGTTCCACTGGACCAGGCCTATCTAGCGCCATCGTGCATTATATCATACCTCTGTCGATGAGCCGATACGCGCAAAATTAGTGGTATATCGGATGTTCGGGACATCCATGCCAAGAGTATTCTTCTCAAATATCACAACTCGGAAACATAACTCTCAACTGTTGACATGGACTACTGACGAATCATGCAAAGCATCTCTAGGTAGTTATCTCTAAGTCAACATGCAGTAACGATTAATTATTCTGTAAGCAAGACGGGCTACCCGAAACAAAGAGGCATGTACCGCCAGTTGAGGTGTTGTGGGTGGGGAGGGTTACTTGAGACTAAACCGCTATACAATACCACGTGAGAATTACAGTTAATCAAGTTGATTGTTCCCCGAATTTAAGACCATAGTTTATTAACCCTTGAGTGTTAGGCGGTTGCGTACTAGTCTCATTGTTAGGCGAAACGGTGATCGGCATGACATCTCGTGCTCAGTATTACGTGCATATAGTGGGACAGAGAAAAGTGCCAGCCGTGATTGTGAGATGGTTGTGTAGTAAGTCCATCTGATCTAGCAACTCCATCGGTAACGGCCTTTCTAGAACAATTATGTGTAAGTCGATCGAACAGCTTAGCATCCCGCCTGCGGTTGATGGATATTTGGCATCATAGAGTACCGCCATGTGACATCTCTATGTAAGACGGCTGTTCTCTCCCCCCGACGGAGCGGAGCGTCATTGCATATAGTGTTTACACCCGAAAACCAGGGTCTGTTGCAAACCGGGTTGCTGAGATCTTTCTTACTTTCATCGACGAGCTTGCGTATGCTTGACAGTAGCAGCCTGACTCCCTCACACTCGACATCAACAAACATCTATCATGAGCCCCCCTACAGCACCTCCGCAAGGACAGACCGGCGCCTTGTCAGTGCCGGCCGGAGGCCCAGACCGTGTTGGAGAAACCATGGCGATTCTCGGCTGCGGTAAGACATTGATTGCGGCGTTTGCGCACTTCTGATCCTGACCTAACGTGAGCATTTACGTAGGTATTATGGGAACTGCTATACTTCTCGGGGTTCTCTCCGCCCAAAGTTCCCGCTCAAAGTCAGATGGAGCAAACTTGCTACCAAGTCGGTTTAGGGCCTGTGTAAGACGTCCTGAATCGGCTGAGAGCATTCGTGCCCAGTTGCCACCTCAAACACTAGAGTCTACAGTGGTGCTGCATACGAGCGACAATGTTTCGGCCGTTAGGCAAGCCGACGTGGTCTTGTTGGCCTGCCAGCCACATCTCTTTAAGCCTATCCTTGAAGAACCTGGGATGGCCGCTGCGCTCAACGGGAAGCTAATTATGTCCGTGCTTGCGGGTGTGCCCTCAGAGGATATCGAAGACTACCTTGAATCTATCGCCTTGCGCGATGGACAGACCAATGATAACTACAGCGGTGCCTTCTCGGTGGTACGCGTTATGCCGAACATTGCCTGCGCCGTGCAGGCTTCGAGTACAGTGCTCGAAGTTCGTCCTTCTCAGCATCCACGACCTCTATCTGAGCACTTTGTGGCTACCGCCCATGCCATCTTCTCGTGTGTTGGCGCCGTCTTTAAAACGCCGCCCGATACATTCTCAATTGGTACCACACTCAACGGGTCCACTCCCGCCTTTTTTGCCATGGTCGTGGACGGGTTGGTAGACGGAGCCGTAGCGCTTGGGCTTTCTCGGAAAGAAGCAACGCAAATGGCCGCGGCCACTATGGGCGGGACCGCAGATTTAATCCTGAAGGGTAAGTCAACGCAAGACTTGCGCTATGAAGTAGCTTGCCCTGGTGGTTCTACGATACAAGGTATCCGCACCCTGGAGGAGGCACGCACCAGAGCCGTATGGATGGATGCTATGCGGGCATCAACATCAGAACAAAGTGGTCTGGGAGAAGGGTTAAAGGTGAAACGGAAGGGAGCGTGAGGATGCAGGGTTGGAATAATGTGATGGTAAGGTGCTAGCCAACTCAAACAACTTTGTGATCCGTATATATATGTCAGATTCTATACAATGGTATCTAAAGTAATCGTCTGCACAAGATAGGTGTGTGTGTCTTAGCCCTCAAGTCGTGACTTCAAACCGTATTACATTTGATGGCGCATGTCTTGGGATAAACCCAGCTTACTAGGATGCAGTCCGACTACTTATAATCAGTTGGATAACGAAGCAATTTGACGCGTTCGGCATGTTTCAAAAGTTTGGGTGGCCCAAATTCTGGAATGATAATAATACACTATGAAGGGGGGGGGAATGTAATGCCTTGATATCTCCTTATATATTAGTCCTCAAAATATCCCGAAGTCCTTCATAGTACCGAGTTAGGGCTCTCCTCGAACTGAGAAAATCCCTCTTTCAATGATCGAAAATGAACATTTGCGAAGAACTTTTCTCTATGAGCTAGAACCTTGTCTGCGGGGATTCCGCAGGCCTGGCTGATAGACAACAGGTAATAATCAGCCAGAATCATGGTGTCCTCATTCTTAGCCGTTTTTATCATCTCCGCAACTTGATGCAAAGAAACATGTTCTATCGAGTCGTTAGGACGGAACTTGTTCTTAACGAGCTTGGTTGCGTCATTCCAACAGCTGCGCTCTCCTGACATGAACGTGTAGGGTTCCCATGATCCCTTTGGTGCCGCCACCAACGATACTAGCGCCCTGGCGACATCTCGAGCCCATGTGAAATCTATAGGCTCATTTCCAGTTCCTGGAATCACGATCTTGTCACCTTCCCAGTTTATAGGGTGGAATCCGCTGATGTCTTTGATGTATCGATTCTTAGTCGGCAGAAAATAGTCTGCTAACCAGCCGAGACAAACCAATGTCCACTCAACATCAGTCTGGGACCGTAACATCTCGCGAATTGGCTCATGGGGGCCGTAGTAGAACCCGGGCTGATCCGGGTACGCTTCGATATTTACCGCGAACTCAGCGGGCATGAAGCGTTTGCAATTCGAGCTTTCTTGGCAAGCCAATATAAGGGTTCTGTGAACATCGATGTAGGCTGAGGAAAAGTCCGAGATAGTCGATATCAGAGCATCGCAGCTAGCGAGCGGAGCTTTCAAAGAGGGCAGGGTGTAATCTGTAATGGCCTGAGTGATACCATGACTCTCAAGCTGCGCCTTACGACTTCGAGTCAAGATAACAACTTCGTGCCCTTCTCTAACGAACTCTTCACTTATGTAACGACCCAAGTCGCTGTAACCAGCAATTGCTACGCGCATTGTGGATTGCAAAAGAAAAATTGGATAGTTATAGATAACGAAGACAGTAGTATAGTCAGGAGTGAACCCAGGTTCAAATACGCTCCCAACGCCAAGCAAATTAAAAGTAGTTCGGACTTGTACAATCATCGTGCCTCCGCAGCTACTTTTTCTTTCCTAATTCTATCTCAGGCATGAGACTAATGTAGTAATGTCAGCTGAACAAGACTAAGCTTAATTGAACAATCTTCCCACACTGTTACCAAACGTATATAACTCGTCTATTGTACGGTCACCTAACAATGGACACCGTATACCCGCCGGTGGTATAGATACTGACGAGTATACGGATTCCGTTGTCAGATGACTGTAGTAAGCAAAAGATGGGGTTACTGCCCATGTTGAAGCGATTAGCTCCCTGTCTCAGCCTCATTGTCATCATTATATGCGTACGATGTAGAAACGCCGATTCGGATAACTGGATGCACTTTGCTTTCGCCTAAATTCCCTAGCTTGTAGAGTGTTGAAATTGACATGTTCCACGTCAAAGGTGTCTCCGTGACATGACATCGAATGAATAGAATGCATACTCAGTATTTCTTTTATTGTCTATGTTTCCCAGGCTTGTTCTACGTAACTAATACAGCCCTGGCGGCGTTGATGCAATCTAGATACCTATGTATATATTCCTCTCCAATCAACGGAGCGGGATATATATCTAACCCGAGAACATGCTTCCCAACAGGATTACCCTTCATAAGAGCACCTGCAGTCTCGTCAGTGTAGCCATCAAGGATGGTGGTGATGCGGGCGAGCGAACTCCGCGGATGCGCCGCTGCGTACTCGAGTGCTCGGCGATGCCATTCGCCAAAGCGAATAGTCTCTATTCCCCCGCTAGCGGCACCCATAACCTTGAAAAAGTAGTCAAACGTGGGTGCGTGCGGGTTGATAAAGTCATAGTCCTCTCCAATTCGGTGCTGAGCCTCAGTCATGATGCTCGCAATGGTACCGCATAGGTAATCAACCGGCAGCGCGGCAGATAGATCGGCGTCAAGCGAGGGAAAGACGCCCAAATCCAGACTTCCATTGATGAGGTTGTGTAAAAAATCGCCCTGATCAAGGCGGAAGTGACCATTGCTAGCAGATGCGGCAACGAATGGCAATCGGTAGGAGGATGCCCTAGCACCGCGGAAACGGGCCGCCACGATCATTCTTTCGGCTAGGTATTTCGAAGTACCGTAGCCATACTCTCCGTCATGCTCAGTGAGCCCGTAGCCTAGATGGATAGGCAATGTGGAGATGGTGGAGATAAAATGCACGGCCTTTCCACGGCCTAAAGAGGCAAGACGCAAGACTTCGTGAGTGCCAAGAACGTTGGGGCCAACATAATCTTCCAGCGGGCGCATCCAGTCCACCAGAGCCCCTGAATGAAGAATGGCATCAACTCGGTTGGCCAGGTCATCGAAGACAGCTTCATTAAGGCCAAGCAGAGGCTGGGCAAGATCGCCGACTATCGGGTTGAGCAGCGGTTCGTACTCTGACTTCCAGAGGCTGTAATGTTTCAGGATCTTGATCATTCGTTCTTGCGCCTGATCAAGGTTGTCGGCGCGTACGAGGCAGTACACGGAGATGCCCCTCTTAAGAAATTCATAGATCATGAATGCGCCGACAAAACCGGTTGAACCAGTCACAAAAACAGCTCCTGGGATACCGGCAGAGCATTTGGACACGTTATTGAACTGAAATGTGGGATCAAGAACTCCTCTTCGGATCGCTTCCATGTTAACATAAGAAGCAACCGATGCTGTCGTACCTGGTGTCTCAACATCAGCCTCTGATGCAGTAGATGATGTGCCGCTAACCATATCGCCCAGGATCAGGGATAGCAAGAACTCGCTCAGCGACTTCAGATTTGAGTAGAGGAGAACAATATTGGGGGGCAGCGTCAGTGACGTTAATGTCGTTAGGTGGTTTCGGATCAGAACAGCGCTCAAGGAGTCAATACCGAGCTCTTTCAGGGGCCGGCTGACGTCTACCTCATCCGCTTTAGTGTACCCCAAAGCCTTACCCACGGTTTCCCTGACCATGCGCAACATGATGCTCTCATGCTGGTCTGGATGTGCGTCAACCAACGTGTCACGTAAGCTACCGGCTCGATTGGCCGGCTGCCTGACTTTAGTTTGGCTCAGCAACGAACATAACATGTCAGGAATACCACCTTGTTCTTCATAATAACCCTTAAGGCGCTCCAAATCAAGGTCAGCAGCTACAGTGAGCTCGCGGCCTCGGCGGACAGACTGCTCGAATAAGCTCAAGCCAGCTTCTGATTCGAGGGCACCTAGTCCAAGCTGTGAGAGGTGGGCACGGGTCGTTGAGGCAAGAGTGGTTGCCATCCCCTCTCCAGCCCACATACCATAGGCCACCGAGGTGGCCGGAAGGCCCTGGGCACGTCGTACGTATGCGAGTGCGTCAATGAAGGAGTTGGCAGCGGCATAGTTTGCTAGTCCTGGCAAGCCCAGAACACCAGAGATGGAGGAGAACATCATGAAGAGATCCAAATCCATTTCTTTGGTCAGCTGATGCATGTTCCATAGGCCATCTACCTTTGGAGCGAAAGTCGTGGCGCACTTTTCAGGCGTCAGGGTAGATAGAACGCCCGAGTCGGTTACACCAGCTGCGTGAATCACGCCACGTAAAGGCCGGTCGGTTGTAAATTGCTTCATAATCAGCTTGAGACTGTCAAGGTCTGCTACGTCGCCGCCAACAACAGTGGCTTTAGCGCCTAGGCTTTGAAGTTCGGCCACAAGAGCATCAGCACCGGGGGATTCCATGCCGCGCCGTGACGTCAAAACCAAGTCGCGAATACCATGGCAGTCCACCAACCTGCGGGCTACACGGCCTCCAAGATCGCCGAGCCCGCCCGTAACCAGCACGGCACCATCGGTTCGGAGCAGGGGCTGCTTAGCTAGCTGCGACGTGACCGAGCTAGCCTGCTCCATGTGCGGGACAAGAACCTGTCCTTGGCGGACAGCGATCTCCATCCGGTCGCTCAACGTCAAGGCCAGCTCAAATGTTGTTGGATTCATCGTCTCGTCCAAATCGACCATGCGTAAACGCAATTCTGGGTGCTCACTGCGGGCGGTGCGTGCTAGTCCCCATAATGGTGCGGCCCCGATTCCAGCAGGCTGATCGCCAGCCGTAGCGCCGACGGCACGACGGGTAATCCAGACCACTGGCGCTGCAAACCCAGCTCTGGTGGCTTCTTGCAATTGGATCAACGCCTTGGTAGTGAGGTTGTGGGCCGTCTGAACAACTTCTGCGCCAGCCTCCCATAACGAGAGCAGGCCATCAAGTTGGCTGGCCTCACGTATGCTTTTAATAGATACCAACTTGATACCTATACTGAATAAAGCCTGCTGTATCTCATTTGTCCAAGCTGTCTCCTCTGACGTGCTAAGGAGACCCCACAAACCACGAGCTCTAGACTTGTGTGTTTTGATCGGACGCCAATTCATATCAAACAGCATCCTGTCTATTCCCCGGGAAGCGTGGTCGGCATCTGTACTGTTTGAAGGGCTGGTAAACCAAGTAGCGTCATTGGAAGTCTGGAATGCCTCTCGCTGGAAGGCATACGTGGGAAGTTCCACTCGTCGGCAACCGAAAGGCTTGAAGTATGCCGTCCAGTCGACCAGTACGTGTCGTGCGTGCAACACGCCAATACTACTCTGAATAACCGATGTTTCATTGACGCCTGACTTTAAGGATGGCAGCCAGAGAGCAGTGCTCAGCTGAGAGGCGTCGGCCAAACATGCCGCACCCAATCCGCAAAGTACTGGACTGGGTCCAAGTTCGAGGAAGACGTTCACTCCGCGGGCCACCAGTTCTTGGAAGGCGTCGGTGAATCGAACAGCGTTGCGCGCCTGCTTGACCCAGTAGTCAACCTGTTGAAGCTCGCCCGTCTCGGCCATTTTGCCCGTCAAACTGCTGATAATAGGGATCTTCGGCGGGTTGAACTTCACAGTATGAGCCACGGTCTTGAATTCATCGAGCATGCCAGTCATATGATGTGAGTGGAATGCGTGGCTAGTTTCGAGAGTCTTTGTCTTGTAACCTCGATCGGTGAAGCAAAGTGTCACCGCCTCAACAGCATCGGTATCTCCAGATACCACAGTCTGGGACGGTGTATTGAAGCCCGCAATTTCAACCTTGTCGCTTTGACCCATTTTCTCTATCGTTGCTGCTACCTCGGCGCTGCTCGCTCCTATTGACGCCATCTTTCCATCGCAAGAAAGGGCTTGCATCAAGCGACCGCGCATCATCACAAGTCGACAAGCGTCGGGAAGATCCAAAATTCTTGCGGCATGGGCTGCTGCAAACTCTCCAACACTGTGTCCGAGCAGGAAAGCGGGCTTCATACCCCAACTCTGCCACAGTCTCCAGAGTGACGCCTCTAGAGCAAACAAGGCGGGCTGCGCGAAATCAGCACGTTTCAACAAAGCAGCATTCGCGCTTCCTGGCTCAGCCCACATGATGTCGAGGAGTGGCGACTCCAGTTCCGTAAAGAGCGCGGCAATTTCGTCGAGCGCTTCGCGGAATACAGGATAGACGGCGTATAGGTCCTTGCCCATACCTGGCCGTTGGCTGCCCTGTCCTGTAAAGAGGATACCCACGCTTGCCTTGCCAACCTCGTTTACGTCGAGCGACGTTCTAAATCCCGAGCTGACAGACGCTAGTTTCTCCAATACCTGCGTCCTATCTCCAGCTGTAACAACCAGTCTCCGGTGGAAGTGTGTTCGAGATGTAGCTAGTGAGTAGGCTACGTCTCTTAGCTGACCATTCGTTTCAATCTCGTTCTCGACATGCAACCTGAGTCTTTCAGCTTGTGCTCTTAGAGCAGAGTCGCTCTTAGCTGACAAGAGAAAAGGGACAATAGTCGGGAATGTAGGCGTCACGATATTCTCAAGCTTATCCTCGACGCGTTTTGGGGGCTCCTCGAGAATGACGTGGGCGTTTGTACCGCCAATGCCAAACGCACTCACACCAGCGCGACGCATTCGGCTGGTATTAGGGAACCATGGTTGGTTTTCCAGCACCAACTCAATGTTGGCGCTCTTCCAGTCTACTGCCGTAGTAGGTTTGCTTATGTGTAATGTTTTTGGAATAAAATTGTTTTTCATGGACATTACCACTTTCAACAAGCCGATGAGACCAGCGGCCGCTTGAGTATGGCCAATGTTAGACTTGGCTGAACCAAGCCTTAAAGGCTCCATGCTAGAACGCCCTGGCCCGAAGACTTCAGCCAGCGCGGTACCTTCGATAGGATCTCCCAGTTTGGTGCCAGTGCCATGAGCCTCTATGTAGTCAATCTCACCTGGCTTCAAGGCAACCCGGGCCAATGCTGTGCGGATCAGGTTGGCCTGGCCCCTGCCACTGGGCGCCGTCAGGCCAGAACTATGGCCACCATGCATCACCGCAGTACCACGGAGCACAGCGTAGATATTGTCTCCATCGCGTTGGGCCACGGACAGGCGCTTCAGGACAACTACGGCAGCGCCTTCACTGAATCCTGTGCCGTTTGTGTCATCAGAGAAGGCTCTGCAGCGGCCATCTGGTGAAAGACCACGAAGCCTGCTGAATTCAATGTGGATGCCGGGGTTGAGTAGAAGACTTGCACCTCCTACCAAGGCCATGTTGCACTCGCCTTGGCGCAAAGCATTGCAGGCCAGATGAGTGGCTACCAACGACGCCGAACACGCGGTGTCGACAGTAAGAGATGGTCCCTGCAAACCAAGGGTCCAGGAGAGGCGACCAGCTAAGGTGGCATTGGCACTTCCTGTAATGGAGTATCCCTTAAGATCAGGTAGCGTATGATTCGACGTTCCATTGTTGCTAACACCAAGGAAGACACCCGTTGTAGAACCGCTCAGCTGATCCTTCGTATAACCAGCGCGTTCAAAGACCTCCCAACTCAACTCCATCATCAAGTGCTGGGTCGGATCCATGGCTTGTGCCTCGCGCGGCGAGATCCCAAAGAAAGAAGCATCATATGAGTAAACTGAGTCAAGGAAGCCACCTCTGCGACAATATGACGTCCCCTGGACATCCGGGTCTGCGTTATATAACTTATCAGCATCCCAACGGTTCTTAGGTACATCAGTGATTGTTTCACCACCGTTCTGCAGCAGCTGCCAGAAGTCCTCTGGCGTATTCACACCGCCGGGTAACCGACATGCCATGGAAATGATAGCAATATCTTCATTGCTTGAAGTAAGAGAGTCGCCTGGCCCGCCAAATGTCTGTTCCTGGCTTCCTTTGCCTGCACCAGCTAAATACTCGGCCAACGCCTTGATGGTGTAATGCTCGAACAGTTTGGGTGTTGGCACGTGTTGGCCTAGTTCTTTCTCCAGCAACGTCTGCATGCGGATGATCCGTACGGAGTCACCGCCAATATTGAAGAAGTTATCTTCTGTACTAATGTTGTTGTGGCCGAGGGTGTCTACCCAGATAGCAAGAATTTGCCGCTCCAATTCGGAGGTGGGTTGTATCAGGGTCTGTGTTTGGCTCCGGAGAGCCTTTATTGGATCAGGAAGAGCCTTACGGTCGATTTTCTCGTTGGGCGATACGGGGAACGTATCCATTTGTACAAAAAACGACGGCATCATGTATTCTGGGAGACGCTCAGCAACCCATGGACGCAGAACGCTCTCGAGCGAAGTCAGGTCGTCTAGGGGCGTACTAAGCACGCAGTACGCCACCAAACGATCACCACGACTCACAACTACCGCCTGAGACACCTTGGGGTAATCGACAAGAATCGCTTCAATATCCCCAACATCAATACGGTTGCCGCGGATCTTGATCACTCCATCTATGCGCCCTAGGACTTGAAGCTTTCCCAGTCCTATGAACTTAGCCAGGTCACCGGTACGAAAGAATTTACCTCCATGAAAAGGATTTTCGAAAAATCTGGATTGTGTGAGATCCGGTTTGTTTCGGTACCCATTCGACACGCTGGCACCGCCGATGTATACTTCACCCTCGGCGCCCACGGGCACGGGCGACATGTTGTCATCCAGTACGTATATGCGACCGTTGGCAACCGGGTTTCCGACGACAATGTCACCCTCCGTAACTCTCCCACAACTTCCGTAGCCCGTTTCACATGGGCCGTATACGTTCCACACCGAATCAGCAGACGCGAGCAGGCGGTCTGCAAGTTGACGAGACAGTGGCTCGCCACCACATATTATTTTAGAAAGCCGCGGTTTTCCTTCCCATCCAGACTCTAAAAGCATTGTCCACGTTGCAGGTGTGGCTTGCAAAATGGTAACTTGGTGTCGCTTCATTAAGCCGATAAGCTCGCGCGGATCTCTGACCGCTCCTGTGTTTGCCATAATCATTGTAGCACCCGATAGTATCGGCAACAGTAGCTCTAAAGCCGACATATCGAAAGAGATGGTAGTAATGGCAAGCAATCGATCGCGTTCGTTACAACCTGGCTCGTGCTTCCGCAGCGAACCCAGATAGTTGGCGGCGGCTCCATGGCTAATCTCTACTCCTTTTGGACGTCCAGTAGAGCCCGACGTGTAAAGAGTGTATGCCACATCCTGAGTTTGTATTTCGATGTTTAGATTGGTCGTATCGGTCATTGAGATATCCCTCGCCTCATCAATGCTCAAACATATATCTTCCCAGCGCGCAAGGCCTTTAGCCGGACTAGCACTAATTATGATGTATTTGGGATTGGCATCCTCCACCATCTGGTTGATGCGTTCGGCTGGGAATTTCGAATCGATGGGGACATAAGCTGCACCAAGCTTGAGCACAGCTATTATAACCACGACAAGGTCGATAGAGCGATCCACAGAAAGGCCGACCAAGTCACCACGCCCTACACCCCGCCCTGCGAGGCTCCTCGCGAGAATATTTGCAGCCGCATTGAGCTCTGTGTAGGAAACCTCAGTGTCGTTGTGTATCAGGGCGGTATTATTTGGAAAAGTATCTACGACTTCCTCGAATAGTTGATCTAAACGATTCCCTATCAATGAGATGTCGTCTGTGGCATTGAAATCGTTAACTATCGTCCGATAGTCTCGGTCTGAGATATGATTTGTCTCTGTTAGGTAAGACATATTGTAGGTATGGTCAAAGAGGGTGATTAATCACAAGACACTGGTTGGTTAATTGCCGACACTCCGAGTATCTCCTGCGGGCATTCGAACTTTTATACAATACGAGGAAAGGTAGGACGTCCAGAGCACATTCGTCCTGCGAAGGGCATATCACGGTCACAATCGGGCGACCTAGTGAATTCCATACCAAGAAAACCCACGGGGATCGAGTATAGAGAAACCAGACTGCATAACCCTGACTTCCCAGTTAAGGCAATGAATGGAACAGAATACAAATCAATATCATAATTATTAAACTCCATGGTTTCATAATTATCTGGTCAAGGCCAGTATTATTGGGCAATACAGATGCCTAGCTCATCTACCACGCATGGCCATGTGGTGATGTAGTGTTGAGCGACCCGTTCTACATGTGGCATCTACCCACAGCCTACGCCCGCACCTGGATGTACCTGCGGACCACACATCTACACGAGGCTGAATCCTAGACTTGAAGTGTCTATACCGTACATTAGTTCTCGCAATGTGTGCTTGAGAGATATAGTAAGCTAGGGATCCGAGGGCCCAGAGTCCGGCGAATTGGCACAGACTGGCTATTGTTTGCCCCGCTTACATTTCAGCTCTATCATTTGTCAACAAACCGGTTCAGTCTATCATAGCCATTGCATCCTAGTCGCGCTGTCAGACTGGTGCCTCTTGGCCGCAGCATAAAAATCACTCTCGTTGCGTGATCTGAGGCCGAAGGTCGGCTCGGACTGCCAGAGCACCACGCCCCCATCCCTCTACCCGCCTTTGTATGCTGACTGTTTAAGGAGATCGCGAAAACATCAGCTCTTTCAGCTCTCGGCAGTCCGGTGCCGCTCCTGTGGGGCGATTCCCGCAAGGCCCGCCGTGAAAATCCGTCCTGAGACGCACTATACTAAACGTCTACGACGGAGAGAAGCTTATTAGTTCTTGATCTCGGACACCGAAGCTCTCAACTAGACATATGCCCAGCATACTAGGCCCAGCATGCATTCGCTACGCGAGGGAGAAAATAGGGGAGTAAGGGTGTCCTGGTAGAAAAGCGGGTTAAATGTTAGCAGTCAGGAACGGGATTTGTACTTAAATTAGAATTGATCAGCCGCTATTATTAATATTCGGTTGAGAGGTCCTCCCGAACGGCCGCGAGCAGAATACACGGTGTTGGCTACGACGGCATGACAAGTGTCGAAATAACACAGATATTTTCATGGCAGAAGACTAATCTAGCATCACGGAGCAAAACATCACTGCTTACCCGAACCACATTGCCACATGACTAATAAGTGATTGGATTGCATGCATTAGCAACATGTACCAGTAGTCGCTTAGAATGAATGATAGTAAGTAACATGTTAGGTCGCGCTATTTTGCAAGTCCAGCTATCGATGCACTTAACAAAATAATCAGATCATCTATTTGAGATTCAATTGCTGTCTATACTTGGCTCATCTACAAGACGTTACATACTGTACCGAGCTTGGAGTTCACCAAGGCGCTCGGCAATATATTCACGTTTTGATCCCGTTCAGCATTATGAGATCTACTTCTGCTGCCTTAGTTCCAGAACGAAGCCGCACTCACTAGATCTCATCTCTTTCTCCTTCTACTAAGTCATTCATTCGAGCCTGACATCGATATATGACACAATGTCACCCGCTGAGATACAGGAGAGATATTCCACTCCTCGCCTATTGCCTCCTGTTGATGCATCATATCAACCAGCGAGATCTGCTATCAAACTTCCCGCAACAGCTCCTCTAGAAGACATACTTGAGGTCCTCGATCGAGATGGCGGTGTCATCTTGACCAATTTTGTTACGCAAGGGACTATGGACAAGATTGATGAGGAGCTTGAGCCGCATGTGAAGGCTATTTCCGCCAATGATTCTTATGACGACTTTATTGGCAAGAAGACCCTCGTTATTCCCGGATTGGTAGGGAAGTCGGATACCATTGCCAACATCCTTGACACCAATGAGACCATAGAGCAGCTCCTTAAGGTGCTTTTAGAGGAGAGGTACCCTGCTGTTTTCGAGCAGCATACCGAAGAGCTGGTCGTTGACCCCTTATTGAGTATTGCCTTGGGCTTTTACGTCGGAAATGGCTCTCCTCGTCAAGCACTACACAGAGACGACATGATATTCTCGGCCAAGCACCCCCCTAACATGAAGATCACCGAGGTTACTGGCTTCAGCTGCTTCCTTGCTGGAACTAAAATCACTCGCGAAAATGGAGGCACTATGATTGCTCTTGGTTCTCACAAATGGGAACATGAACGACGTGGCAGGCCTGATGAGGTGTCTTTCCTTGGTAAGTCATGTTCAGCCTATTAAAGGATCTCCCAATTTTGGTTCAGGGCTGAGTCTAATGGTGTTTAGAAATGGAGCGAGGTTCCGCTTTCATTTTCCTGGGTAATCTGGCTCACGGGTCCGGGTACAACACTACCCAGGAGGTTCGTAAGATCATCAACCTCGTCTTCTGTCGGGGAATACTGCGTCAAGAAGAGAATCAGTTTTTATGCACCCCTCGGAGCAAAGTTCTAAAGATGAGCCCTAAGTTACAAAAGCTTCTTGGTTTCAAGAAGCCGGAAAGCACTTGGCTAGGGATGGTCGAGAATGAAGATCCCGCGAAGGACCTTGCTGCTGTTTACGATAGAGTGTTCTCGTGATGAAATACTAGCTAGCTGACTGTATATATTGGCAGATATTGCATGTCAATGAGATTGCTCTTAGTCGTGTAAGCATGCAGAGACAGGTGTGCACGACGAGTAGAATGGTGACATATCGTGTGTGGTCCATGTCATAGGCTGCTATGTAATCTAATGCTTCGGGGATTGAATGCCGGTCCGGGGTGCGTTGCGGAGCTGCCAAGAATTCATTGACATGGGAATAGGGTCTATCCTACTATGTAAAACTAGAATAAAATAAAGGACTTTTGGTCACAAGATGTAACAAAAGTAGTTCCTGGGGCCTTTTTGGAGAAAGAAACTAGCGCAGTAGTCAATTGAATTATTAGGTATAGTGTAGTTAGGCTATGTGAACTGGGAAATAAATGATATCAGGATTCGCTTGTTATTATTATTATTATTATTATTATTAACGCATCTTTTAATTAACTTAGCTACTCCTTTAACTTATATAAAAAATCGTCTATAAATTATTATATAATAATTTAATAACTTTACGAATTTTTACTAACGCATTTCTTATATAATTAAGCCACTTAATTAAGTAGGCTACTTTAAAACCTTATATAAAATCTATATATAAAAACTATAATAATTTTACTAATTTTATAATTATAAATATATAATTTAAAAATTTATACTATTAATTAAAAAAAGCTATATAAATATATTTTTATTAATTTTACTACTATTTTATTTTCTAATAAAATAAAAGTCACGTTAAAATTTTAGGGTAGTTCTTAATAT